>MUZC01003372.1:837827-857523 GCA_002072015.1 Radix auricularia | reverse complement strand
AAAAAAAAAAAAAAAAAAAAAAAAAAAAAAAAAAAAAAAGCTGCACAAAAAACAACACATCACCGCTGGTCAAAATATATGTCTATTAATATCGCCACGACAGTATCTCGCAACATGTGGGAGCCGGCCCTATGTTTGGTCCGCCGGAATGGTTTGGCCTCTAGGCGGCCCGGGAGATGAGTAAGGTGTAGACCCGACTCTACCTGAAACTAACAAAACAGACAAAAGGAAATGTAAAATTTACCAGAACCCCCCACGAGTTTAGGGGGAAGGGCTCGACATTATCGAGAGGTCTGAAAGGTAACGGGGAGAGCTGTACTCCCAGTGCCTAACAGAGCCCGGGACGGCAAGCCGAAGACCGAAAGTTCCTCCGGAAAAGGGACAAAGCGCAAACGCTGCTTCCTCAATGGAATGAAGATTTCTGTCCAACCCCTCTCAAATGGACTACAGCAATACTAATTCTTCCGCAGGACGTGGCGCCGTCCTTCTAACACGCCCCCCAGAAGATGCTTCGGAGCGGGGCGTCTCGAGGGTTGGCTACCCCTCCTCCTCTATTGCCGGTAACGAACGACAGGATGGCATTAGTTGTAAAGCACACTGACCGTGTACGAAAGGCTGCCGAGAGCCAGTCTACCCATACTCTCAATGTATTACAGTTGAATGTGTGTGGAATCCGTCCCGAAACACAGGAAGTGCTCAAACTACTCCATGAACGAGAAGTGGACGTATCACTCTTCCAAGAAATGCGTCTGAAAGGGAAGCCATTTAACCTAACAGTATTCTCGCTGTATCACTGTAAGTGTGGCCCCAGGTGTCGGGGGATAACCACAGCGGTGAGAGACGACCTTGTGGTTGACGTGCTAGGCACAGAGTGCCTCAATCAAACTGACACGATCACGACAAAGGTGCACAAAGGTGATCGGGCCTACACGATCACCAATGTGTATAACCGGCCCAAAAACCCAATCTCAATGCCAATTGGTACTGAGACCATATTTGACAAGAGATATATAGCAGGTGATTTCAATGTCCAATCACCTGACTGGGGTTACGCCGACCGGAACACATCGGGCCGCTATATTGAGGAAGTTGCACTCAATACAAATCTCACCAGGCTCCAAAGTGCAGAGAGCCCCTACTCTTTTGCATACGGGACATAGCACCGAGTCCCGACCAGACGTATTCCTTAATCTACTGACCTAGTATCCCAACACAGTCTGCAAGTCCTAGCAGAGATAGGAAGCGACCATCTTCCAATATTGATGAGATTTGAGCTCAGAACGACAAAAGCACTGTGCGAGCAGTGCCATTGGCAGTTCCGGAAAGCTAACTGGGACCGATTTGTGAGTGAGTCTCACATACTGTTACTACCACTTAACGTCGAGGTGGACGACGTTGATGTATGTTATCGAAAAGTGTGCAGCGCGATCCTCAGTGCGGCAAGGAAAACGATACCGAGATCGATTGGAAAACAGAAATTCAGGCCTTATTGGAACAAGAGCCTGAAGGAGCTAGTGAAGCTGGGATCGAAGGCCCGGAAAAAAGTCGTTAAATTGAAGACACCCGAAGCTCGTAGGGGTACAATCGATTGATGGCAGAAGTCCTGGACGCGGTACAGAAGGCTAAAAAAGCAAAATGGGTTGGTACGTGTGAAAACCTCGATCTCGGCGGCAGAAAGGTCTGGCGGTAGATTAAAGCACTCTTTGGTATGGGAAAAGTCAGAAACCCGAACCCACTGGTGACAGATGGGGAAAAGAAAGCAAGTGAAGAAAAGCGCGCACGTGCGCTAAATAAACACTTTGCCCAAGTCAATCGGAAGACCAGAGATACGGAAAAAATCCGGGCCATAAACCGAATGAGAAAGATGGAGGTTCGAAGGCAAAGTAAAGGCCCCCACCTAGAGGTTTTCACGCAAGTTTCACTCTGAACGAGTTGCAAACAGCCCTCGATAAGTGCGAGACAGAGAAAGCACCAGGTCCTTACAAAGTCCATAATGAGATGCTCAAGCAGTTGGGCATCGAAGGCAAGAATAAATTATTGCAGTTTATCAACAGGACATGGACTTCAGGCATTTTGCCGAAGGATTGGAAAAAGGTCACATTTATCCCAATTCAGAAAGAGGGGAAACCAGGTGAAGGCCCCGATAGCCACCGGCCGATATCCTTGACATCGTGTCTGAGAGGATGGTTAACGCCAGGCTCTATTGGTTTCTAGAAAAAAGTAAGTGCATTCCTACGACTCAGGGTGGCTTCCGCAAGGGACGCCAGCCGATGGATCAGGTAATAAGAATTGTTCAGTCTATCACGAATGAGCTACAGTTGCGAAACCACACATTGGCAGTATTCTTTTATCTAAAACAGGCTTATGACAAGGTCTGGCGTACTGGACTTATGTGTAAGCTCTAGAAATCGGGTATTACAGCGAAAATGCATGGCTGGATAAAATCTTTATTGGAGAATAGAACGATAAGAACCCGCATGGGGGAGTCTCTATCCAGCGAAGCTCGACTCGAGGACGGACTCCCACAAGGGTCTGCCCTAAGTTGTACGCTGTCCCTAGCATACGTTAGCGACATTCAAACGTCTATCGAGAGTAGTTGAGCGATGTTCGCAGACGACTTGGTTGTCTTTGCGTCGCGGAGGGACGTAGCGAATTTGCAGATCAGACTTCAGCGCGACCTCGATAAGATCGAGCAATATGCCAACAAGTGAAGACTCATAGTGAACACGCAAAAGACCGTCCATTCCATTTTAACGAATGACAGGAATGCACTGAAACATGATGTTGTGCTTAACATCTGTGAGAAAAGACTGAAATGGGACAAGGCACCAACGTATTTGGGCGTGCGGCTGGACCAGAAACCCCAGCTACACAACCATATTCGTGAACTACGTGCAAAAACCACTGCCCAATTGTCACTGGTGAAAAACCTGGCAAGCACTGATGGGGGTGCTGATGCAAGAACGCTGATAGCTCTTTATCTCAGCAAATTGAGAGGAGCCATTCATTGCAGCCTCCCCATCCAGGCCTCTGCTAGCAGAGCAGCGCTCGAAGACCTGGATAGAGTCCAAAACCAAGCTTTAAGACTGGTTTGTTTGGCGTTACGTACTACACCCAACGCCGCGGTAGAAATCTTGGCAAATGTGGAACCGCTCAAAGTACGGCGAGAGAAAGCAATACTAACTACGGTGGAAAGATACCGTAGGATGGATCGCAACGAACACTGCTTTCAGATGCAAGACAGATGAGTAAATCGCACACGACTGAAACGACCCTCCTTTATGGATGTGGTCAGCGAGCTCGAGGTTTCAGTTAAATTACCCAAAAGCAGGGAAAATATATCCATGGTCCCGGTGAGGGGATCTCACGATTGCTACTCTCCGCCCGATCTACGTTTGTCACTGGCGAATGCCGCGGTGGGAAAAAATAGTCCAGTTGACGTTCAGCACGAAGAAGCGCTAAGGACTATCGAAGCCTACTGTACAGGCGTAGTAAGAGTCTATGCAGACGGCTCATGCTTCACAGATGGACGAAGTGGATACGGTGCACTAATTGAATATCCTGCTGGAGACCCAGCAGTAACTGAACTGTCTGGACCGTGTGTAAGACTAGCTTCGAGCGGGGACGCCGAACTAGTAGCAATTCACAATGGTGTGAAAGAGGTGCGCCTACGCCTATGTAGACGAAAGAGTTTTCCAACAGTCGTAGTCTTCACCAACTCAAGATCCTCCCTGTAACTCTTGGGTCGGAGCTCTACGGAGACGAAAACTGTCGATGCTTTACTGGAGATCGTTAACAACATTAGATCTCGCGGGGGTATGGTCGTCCTACAGTACATTCCAGGGCACGCAAAGATACCACAGCAAGAAAAGGCAAACTTGCTGGCACAACAGGGTGCTGCCCAGCCCCAAATCGAACGCCCAATGACCCAGTTGGGTGTAAAATTGTGGCTAAAAGACCATTTCAAGGAAAAATGGCTAAAAAGTTGGGAAAATGGTGATACGACAAGGACGCTTTATAATAAAATGCCGCGACCGCGCAAGCGAGATCCCTGGTGGGAACTGCCTCGTAGCTGCCAGTCCGTCGTTACGCAGATGAGGACTGGAGATTTTCCAACATACAGCTACTTTTACAGGCTAGACAAAAACAGGGAACCCGGCTGCCGTTTATGTGGCATGGCCGAGGAGACAGTGGCACAACTGCTGACCGATTGTTCTGCAGCAATTGGGGACGCGGTGAGGTCAGACAGCCATCGCAATGCGGAATAATATCTCCATGGCGATGCCCTTATGTTGAGGCTCGCCGTTGGTATTGTAGGCCTTGTTATAAGAGTCTGAATGACTCAACCCTCCAATGAGAATGTCTTATAATTTAGTATCTGCGTGGAATTTCGACATGCGCAGAATGATGCGCTAACAAGTACCTTCATGAGATGGTGGTTCAAATATGGTTTTTACTGTTTAACCTGCAAATAGTAATTTATGTTACTGTTTCAGTTTTCATAAAATCATTGTAAGGTAACTTATTAAAGATTTTTTTAAAAAATACGCAGCCCGAGCAACTTTTGTTTTTCATTAAAATACTGTTATTCATTACAAATGCAACGCTTATACAATGAAAGTAATGTGTAAATAATTTTAAATCTTCTATTGTATGGAAAATTATTAAGACTAAAGGCAAGAACACGAAAATATTCAAAATTCACCGCTAATAACCACCAAAATAGCATAAAAATTTCGACGAAGACATACTTAATAATTTCAAGCGTCTTGGAAAAAATGACATCCGAAGTAACTAGTAAAACGAGATCAGGGGCTGGAATTTTACTCAGTTCAATGAAATTTTTTTCTCTTTTCTATGGTAACTCAATTTACGGGGACCTTTTTTTTAAAAAAAAATTATTCAGACCCATTTCGTGGAACAAAGATATGTACTGATACAGAACGCTGTTATAGAAAGTTGCAGATATCAACTTAACGCAAAGTTAAAATTAGGAAAATATGCTTTGGGAAAATTCAGAATACTTGGTTTTATCCCTAGAGCAAGAGATACATCGAGTAATGTTTTTATTCATGGATGCTATTATAAAAGAAAGTAAAAGAACGCGCTCATCATTTGTATGTCCTTGCAAGAAAATGTTCATGTATTTTGCCATGTAACCTATTAAAATAAGAATTTAAACATCAAATAAATTTCTTTTATTTACATTGATAATGAACAGTTCGAAATTGAAAGAGAAGAAATACTGGATTTTATGGCCTTACACAGGGCTGGTCTCAGCTGCTGCGGGGCCCTAAACAACTTAGTTGCGAAAATGATTGCGCGGGGTCCGCAATTTGGGTAAAGGTATTAATAATGATAAGTGAAAATTAAGATTCGTGGGGCCTATGAAAGCGCGGGGCCCACTGCGACAGCATAGGTTCCAGTAGCCTCAGACCAACCTTGTCTGTACCTGCACTACAAGATTTTTAAAAAATGGGGGAAAGGCCCATTGATTCATTCAAATATATTCAACAGTTTAGATTGGAGAATTCTTTAACCCACATTATTTTTTTGCTAAGAACAATAATTTAACAATTGCTTTCGGCGTATATAGTTGTGACAGGAGCTAAATAAAAATAAAAGCATATTATTGCTAATGTTTTTGGGTGTAAATTTGGAATATGTTTTGTCTCATTTGGGGCGGAGCGGGGGGGACCTGCGACCCCAATAACATTCTTGTGGCCTTCAAAAAAAGTGTCTTGTATTTTTATAAATGTGTTTTTATAGTTATATAATCTCCTGCGGCCCCTTTTATTACTGCTTACATAAATAGGGCATTCAAGGGTAAAAATGTTACCCACCTTTAAAATGGTACTTCGTTTCAATTAAAATTATTTATTCATGTTTATTAATTTATTTTAAAAAAGATCGTACGATTTTTCACCCCCTCCCGCTCATCATACGTCGTCAACAAAACTTAGACCCTTTCCTCAATGTGACATCACAAAGATCCCCCCTCCACAAATAAGAGCAAGAATAGAGTGTTTCATATATTTCCATTATTTATTTCCATTTAGAATATGTTTTTTAGTGTAAAAAATGTAAGGCTGCACTCTAATACCGTAACACGCGTGAAGCTACCCAAAAAGTCATTAAATAAAATGTCGCCTTTCACGTATTTACGTGGAATTTTCATTTTAAAGTTGCGCGTTTTGAATGAATTTGAATGTATTACTCCTCTCTTCTACCCCCATGCATCACGTCATTAATAGGCGGTCCCCTAAAAGGGTGGCATATTAGAGACCACCCCGGGCGGCAAAAGCTCTAGTTACGACACTGCATGCAAAGTTTGCTCTATGTCTAAGTTTCGTTGTTCCGTGCGCAAAGTTTAAAAAACAAACAACAGCTCATCAGCAAATTTGCACAAAGTCCACTTTTGTTGCGATATTTTACCAAATTAGCTGCACAGTGATTTTAAACTCCTGTGTGGCGTTGGTCAAATATCTTTTGGTCTACTTATGTTTCAAAATTGACTGTTCTCAATTATTTACAACATAGTTAATAATCATTATGTCATTGTCATGTCATACTTTTTTTTAGAGTCAAGGGTCATAGTAGTATTTCTAACACTTCCCTTACATATCACCTGTAAACCAATCATTCACTACAGTAACAGAATTTATTGCGATATTTGAAAACTCATGTTACTAACGAGCCTCAAATTTAGCGGCGAGTTTATTTTAACTCCAACCTAAATGTCATTGTCAACAACTCAATTAACTAATTAATTTATTATAGAATGGTTCTTTTGTTCATCATTTGTGGAGATCACTAAAGTACGTCCTTGTGAGTGTGAAGGTAATAATACAAATAATAGCCTAGAAAAAACATATACAACATATCTTTTCACCACATTGAGAAACAAATTGTCTACTCCAGTGTTGAGAGTTTGATGACTCTGAGAAATGGACGGTAGAAATTACTCCCACAATGATTGACAGAGTGAATATTTCGATGTATGATCATAGCAGGAGGAACTAAACACTCTCAATGACGATAAATGTCATACAATAAACTAACGTTATAGAATATGAGCATGGAAATAGAGACATGCTCATATGGATACTTTACATTTTTTAGCTTCAATGCTTGGAGTATGCTTCATATTCGTTTGTTTTAAGGTCAAAATTTTATGTTGAATGTGTCCTTAAATTTTTTTTTGTCCGCAAATTTTTTTGAGAGTTCTTTTCTTTGTCAGTAAATATTATTTTATTGAGTTGGCAATTTTATAATTCCCAAGGAGAATTTAAAAAGCATATTTACATTTTAAAAATAACATAACGACAAGAGTGCTTAATGATCATCCATTCAAAAATCTAATATTTTGAATCTAGAATATATTATAAATTTTAACTGAATGAAATAATAAGCCTGTATATTAAAACAACTTTGAGTACGTTATCGAGATAAATGAAAGACAATCGGACCTGTTAACGTCGACTGCCTAGGGGTATGCCGAAGAAAAGTCGAGATAGCCGAAAATCGAGATAAACGACAACCAATATGGCGGCAAACCATATATGTGCTTGAAATTTCTGTATGTACATGATGTGCGTTAAAAAAAGAGATTGAAAATGTACCTGTTTTTGGAGTTGTTATTTTTCTTTATTTTTTTTTTACTCAACTGAGTTGCCGTTAATTGTTTGATGAAGTGATCGGCATGCTATAAAAATAAACCCCTACATGTTTGCTAACACAAAAAGGCATATGTGCACCAATTGTTCTTCGGATTAATCAGGTTCGGTTAACCTTAACTTCATTTAGTCGATATATTAGCTTATTACCTGGAGTTAATGATTTGATGTGTTACGCCAGAATACTAGAGCTAACTCGCGACCGACCGTGAAATCAAAGCTTTTTTAAATAAAAATATTCCGAATTATAAATAATATAAAAATACACGTCATCACTGTTAGTTAAATTCGCTAGCGAATGATTTTTACATTAAAAAGTATTGCTTTGAAAGTGAAGCATAATACCATAAGTAACAAAGCGCAGAGAGCTTAACGCAAACGGGCTGTGACGTCACTAGCAGACCTCGTGAGGTGGAAATATGATTAACTTCCCCTTCTTGGTTCTAAAAAATTTAAGGGAAAATAATGACCGCACTGTAAAGTGGCATTTCTTCTAACAATTGACCGATCATAAAAAAAAAAAAAATCTGACTTGACATCTAATAATAATGGAGATTACAGACGTTAAGTGACAAAATTGGCCGTCTTTTATACTAGAGAAATTAGGGTTCAACGATATAAAATAAGTGACATAACTGAAGAGAAAATGCTTAGACAAACAGAGACTTTGGCGGTTCCACTTCAAAAGCGTCGAAATAATAGGGTTGGCGAGATAACCGAGGTCGAGATAAGTGTAAATAAACAAATATGTTTAAAGCACCTTAGAATTTAAGGATTCTCAGAATTATTCCTTATTTATGTTATTGCTATCCCATTGCTCTGTTTCTCAGCTAACTTTATTAGCCTCGATACCCTTTTTTTACAATCCTATCTGTGAAACAAAAAGACTAAGAATAAGAAATTTCACACTCAGTTTCTCGTTAAATCTCAAATGTCATTGGATTTTTATTTTTTGGTAACTTTATATGAGTTTTAGGTACTTTAATCAAAAATATATTTTAGTCGAAGATTATTTTGACTAATTGTATTAATAAGTGTCATGCTATTGTAACCAATTGTTCGACGGAGTTTTTATTTTCGGTGGTTAAAGATCCATGGAAAATACTGTTCACAGATGTTTTTATTTTCATAACTGACACGCCACATTAGATTATATAAATGGTATTAATATTTTTGTTTAAAAGTCACGTTTGATACGGGTATGTACTGTATGTTTGACAAATGCAAGAGTTGCTTGAGTTAACTATTATAGCCTAAGTCTGATTCATGTTTTTATTCCTTGCCGTATTTTATATTGCGTTCTAAAGGGAAAATATTAAGAGCTCCGGCCCATTGGAAGTAAAAAAAAATTTGTTTCTATAAATACAAATTATTAAAAAGCAATGAACGTGTAAACTGTTTACGCATATAAAATTTAATAGAATGTTTCTACGTTTCTTCTGTCATGAACTAAGGACACTTAAAAAGATGAAGAAATCTATTTAATATGTAATACTAAGAAATAGTGATTTAATTGAGACAGTGATACGATAATATTATGAAGTCAGCTAATTGGGCCTTTACCATAGCATTATACTTATTTTAATTCTATTATAGTTATGATGCTTCCCTGACTGAGAAATGAAACAACGTTTCGAGATCACTTTCTTGATTCATAAAAACAAAAAATAAAAACAAAAAAATAATAATAAATAAAAAATAAATAAATAAAATAAAACAAGAAATAAAGTCGGTTAAACTAATTAACAAAACCAAAACGAACTCTTATGAAATTCAAACACCGTATTTTATAAATACATTTTTACTTATGAAATTAATAAAAATAATTAATTTTAATTTAATCGTTAACTTTTGAAACAATAACTAACGTTTAATTAAATCTTAATCTCGATAACCGCCAAAAATTAAAGTTTAAGATGTCATAAGTAAAGTTTGTTAAACGTTCTTGTTTCCAATATAAATAACAAGGGGATGTCTGCTTTATATGTCATAATAACCATTATTTGTTTCAATCGATGAGCGGGTCTAATTGACGATATAACCAGCCAAGCTAAACAATCATTCACATGGAACTGAGGTTACTGGTATGCTTGAAACGGTATTGGCAAGGAATGACAACCTAGGATATCGCTGTTCATTAAGTTGCCACCGTTGTAGTGGGTTGATGGATTCAGGAACTTTCATATCCAATTTGTAACGCAGTAATTTATCAGAAGAGCTGTCATCATTTTCTTTGTCGGTGTCAGAGTCTATTACTGCCATAAGCTTAATACACTTTTCGTTTGGTTTGATCAGTAGACGTAGTGTTAGAACCATGTTAGGCGAACTTTATCAACATTCCCATCAGCCAATAGTTTAAAACCAAAATGTTCTTGTAATTGTCAGTAAATTTATTATCTACCGGGCCCTATTTGTTATTATTTTCCAATAATTATTTTGTAAGTGATGGGTCGATTAATCGTAAAAAATAATTTAATCGTTAAAATCTTTGAACGGTTATTTGAGAAATCTATAGTTAATTTCCAAAGTCCTAGAAATAATATTAATAGATATTAGAGCGTTGATTATTTTATTAATCTCCGGCTTAGACTTAAGGGGTGCATGCTAGTATAGCTTTTACCTTATAAACTCTATTTAAAAGTTATAAACGCAGACAGACAATTACCAATGCAATATGGTCCAAAGTAGCCTGGGTTACAGCCATTCAAACAATGTCCTGTATCTTTATTGCAAGCACGAGGTTGTAAACATTCTGTACTGCAAGCTGAGAAAAAGTATTTTAAAATTATTTGAAAATAAATGCGAATAATATTGATTATATATTATAAAGAAACATGCAAGTCACATTTTTGTAACCGATTTTTTGCGTGGATAATTTCATAAATAGCTTATGGAACCTCATTCAAAAATGTTAAACAGTAGTTAGCATAAGGGTGGTGTTATCACCAATTAATCGAATCATGGAACCGGAAAAATTGAAATGTGTCGTCTATTTTCTTCTACATTAAAAGCAAATTCTATAACGTTTATTTATTATTTTAAAAAAAATTGTTTAAGGATTAAAAAAAACAACACAAATTATATCCTTGTTATAAACGCTGTAATTTCTTTAGTACAAAAAAAATATTTCAAAAAGTCAAGAAATGTTAGTTTGAATAGTTATAATGTTAAATAATCTTAATTTTAACTAGATTCCATTCTGTCTTTAAAAGAGGTCACACTTATTTGGGCTTTCAAATAAAATACAAAAATTAAAAAAATAAATTGTGTGACTAAAGCAGCATTAATGCTTTTTAAAATAGATTAGATAAATAAATCAGGGTTTTCCCGATACATATAAATGCCTTAACTAATCGGTTGTGCGGTGCGCATTGTATTGAACATCATGACGTAGCATAAGGGAATATGACGCGAGATACTGAACATGACGCAGAGACGGTAGGTAGTTTATAATCGGAGGATCTCTGTAGTTGTCTGTAGAAGGACGTTGTTGCATGATATTAAAATTATGAACTTTCTAATGGTGTTGGAGTTACATTGAGTTTTAGTTTTAGACTGTCCTGTTGGTCATTACAATTACACAGAAAAACGACGTAAGAGCTCCTTACCACCTATAATGTATTTTGTAAATTTATACAGACGCCATCCACAAGTAAATTTCATGAAAATAAAGAAAATGTGCCAACCCTTTGTCAATATGCAAAATGTATATGAAACATAGAGGTTACCTTGTATGCAAAACTTCAAGATCCCTAACGTTGTGATAATTTATATAAAAGTTCTAAAGGTGACATATTTTATAATGTATGTGCCAAATAACTTAGGACAGTCTTTCAACATTTCCGACTGGGAATTCCACTAGTACACTTGATAGGCAAAATTATCTTTTAAAGGTCAAATAAATATAGTTTTCAAAGGAAATCAAGAAACATACTGTCGATTTCAATATTAGCAATTGAAGTTGGAAGTCACTGTTAACTCCTGAATTTTTTCCAGCCGTAAATCAGTAGTAAAACAAGTTGCCCTCTGCAGTCCATTAATACAATCAGCATTCATTAAAACTCACAGATCGTTAGCAAATATTCCCGGCTTTTTATAAACCTACATTTTGGAACAAATTGTGTACTCAACCCAGTTGGGATAGTATTATGCAATGATATCATTGCATAATACTATCCCATTTTGTGTTAAATCCTTTCTCCTCGTAATATTTTTTGCACAGTTATCCACTTCTAGGTTGAAGACTTCTCCCGAATCGATGTCATACATCTTTGGACATATCCTAGTATTATTCCATTGCAAAGTGTGATCCCGAACTATTTCAAAATCACAGAAGAATCCATTACCTCATACGTTCAATGCTATTTTTGGTAATATACCCAAATAAGATCCCGTTGCATAATGGGATACCGTTCTGTTCTCGAGAGGGCCCAATTTTATCGGGAAAGCTGGTTCCCTGGTGATATCAAATGCCAGTAGCGTTTGGTTAATCAAAACTTTATTTAAGATGGCTTCCCATCCTTCAACAGCACATTGTTGTTTTTAATAAATTTTCCAGGTCAATGCCGTTTTTTTTTGTATATTAAATGTGGCTAGGCTTCGATATCATAAAAATGTATTTTAACTATTAATATAAACTTTAATTTATTTTAAGGTAAAGAAATTAGACCATGGGTTGGCACAATACCACCCGTGGTCCACATGAGGCATGTCAGGGTATATTTTGTGTCCCGTAAGTTTGTACATGTTGCAATCTTATGTCGATGTTAATTAAATTTTTTAAATAGAGTTGTTCTTACATGTTTTGATATTTTATGCCGCGTATTTGATTCGAATCTAGTAGAATTAAATTGGTTTTAATGCCCTTGAGTCCCCAATTAAATAGTGATGATAGGTCCTATTTGAAATAACATATATATATATGCTCACAACTTTATCCAAATAAATTGAAACACCTAAATAAAGACACTAAGAAAATCATTAACTCTTTTTCTTTTCCTTTGCACTAATAGGAAATTTTGACAAGTTACTTACTTAAGTTACAGAACAATCCAAAAAAGCCTACGTTGCAATCCCCCATGCATTCTCCTGTATTTTCAGAGCATGCGTTGTTTTTACATCCTGGAGAGCATTCTAAGAAAGGCAAAAATCGGTAAGAATCAACATATAATGATTTTTTTATCAAAAAGAAATAAAACTCCTGTTCTAATAATTAACCATTATGTGAAAAGATTTAAAATTCAAATTGCTATTGATTTTAATTCTGTTTCATTATGAATATTTTTCTCAACATCGTTAAAAATAGAATGGGAAATAATATCTTAGACTAGTATTTTTAATATGTATTTCCAAGTTTTTTAATATGAAGTTTTGTTAAGATACATTCATTCACTCAGTATCTCCCCCAAAAACTAATTCTTATGTAGCTGAATTAAGACGACACAAAAATGACATTAAGGACCAAAGATATAAAGTAAAAAAAAAAAACCTGTTAATCTAAATTTATTTCATAATGGATATATTTATCTATATTTAGAAAGATCGTTACTAATTGAATGGGGAATACAAATTTAAGAGTATTAAAAAGGACATTTTGGGCCGCCAGCCCAGAAGGAATGGACATTAGGAAATCAGTGAACTATAGTATTTCAATAATTGCAACCATGTTTTTATGTGCAATGCGTGGTTAAGATCAATCAATTTTTCTCTGTAGCTAATGCTTTAATTAATTTGTATATAACTCATATAAGAAAAAATCCACGTTAAGGACACTCGGCGTACCATGAGTGTTAATTTTTGAAGAAAAAATAAATAAATTGCTAGTTACCATCCTAGGAGCGTACTAAAAAGTTTCCAAAAAATTTAATGGCAATCGAATTAATGGTTTAATTAGCTATAAAGGGCATATTTTTATATTATTTAACCCACGCACACTTTTCTATTCCCCGCCCCTCAGTTTTCCAGTATTTGTTACGGGATATTAGATATTGCATTCGTCTTGTTAATTTGAGATGAATCGAAAAAAAAAAAACTTGTGTGAAACAGATCAAATGCTATTACAATAATTACTGCCCCAGACACCAAGGTTTGGGCACTTTGAGTTTAACTCATGCTGGTTATGATGTAAAAGGGTAGTCAGTTTTGTATAGATCAGGCGATTGCAATTGGTTTTCCTCTTAGGCATATTTGTTTTAGTTGATTTTAATAGTGGTCTATCTGTTAAAATACTTATTGTATGCGCTTAAGCAATTATTCATATAGAAAATTAAAAATTTGGAAAAGTGAGTGGGGGCTTAGGCTTTAATAATAATATAAAAACGGCAATAAAATAAGTAAATTAAGAATAATTAAAATATACATAATAATGTCATATCGAATCATGTTACACAAGACATACTATGTTAAAAAATTACAAATATTTTAATAATATTTATTTATAAATATATATAATCGTCTAGTGATTGTATTCAAAAAGTTCACTAAGTTTCATGCTTCTAAGTACACGAGAAATAGTAAGATTAGTGATTTTAAAGTTTCATATAGCTCATAATTAAAGAGAAATATATTATGGACCCAGCCCACGCATAAGCGGTAATTTATTATTTTTTTTTGTGCCAATTTTCGTCGAAAGAATGTCCTCAACAACTTCCAAAAGTTTCGTGCTTTCAACTACACGGAACATTTGAGAATTAGTGATGAGTCGGTTTTTAAAGTGAGAAAAGAATCTAGGCCCCCGGCCCCAAATAAGCGATAATCAAAATTTATTTTTTGCCTATTACCATCGCTGATGTTAAACGAAAAACTCCCCAACGTTTTTTGCTTCGAGTTTAGGTGAGTTAGTTATTTTCAATTTTATAAAACCCAAACAAGGAAAACAAACGTCTCTGGGGACCGGCCCCCATGAGTGTGTATTTTAATCTTCTTTTTCACCAATTACCGTCGGGAGAGTGTGCTAAACTTCCCCAAGTTTCCTGCATTTACCAACACGGATAATTGGAGAATTAGTGAGAAGTCAGTTTTTAATATTATTTTTTAAAAAAAATTGTGTCCCTACCCTTAGTAAAGGAATATTTAAAAAATGTTTTGCCTGTTATCATTGCGGCTATGTACTTCTCAACTTCCTAAAGTTTCATAATTCTAACCTAAACGGTAAATAGGAGAATTATTAACAGTTTTTTAATAGCTCATAGTATAAAAAATCTGTTTTTATGCCCAACGGCCTCAAGTGATTAAATGTTTTATACCCGTGACCATTGCGGAGGTGTCCTTAACAACGTCCTTAAGTTCATGATTCTTTCTACTCAGGAAATAGAAGAGTTAGTAATTTTTAAAGTTTATATTGCTCATATAAAGGGATAACAAGTTTTTTGGCCCCAGGCCCCTATGAATAAGAATTTCAAATTCTTTTACATCATTTATCGTCGTGAAAGGATACTTAACAATTTAATTTTTACAAAGTTTATACAACAAAATAAAGTGTTTAAGCCTTGCCTTTTATATATATATATATATTTCATCATATCATCTTGAACATTTTTGAGACTGTTGAGTACTCTCCCAGAATGGTAACTGGCAACTTTTTTTCTCTATTTAACATTCGGAAGCGCCGGAAGCGTTAAATGTCATGTTTTTCTTATATGAGCTAAATAAAAATTATTTTAAGCGCTATCTACTTTATAAATTGATTGATCTTAAACAAAGTTTGTATTTAAATACTTAATAGCAAATATCAAAATACTATAGGGAAGTCAACTGCTAATGACCGCTCTTTTGGGGCTTAGGGCTCATAATACCTTTCTTCGTAAAGCTTTAAGATTTTATTCCCAAATTCAATTATGAAAGATCTTTACGAATGATGATGATAAATGTATCCATTATTATCTATATTTTGAAATAAACAATAGTTTTTAACTTATATGTTGCCCTGAATTGGCCCTGGGGACCTTAATGTCATATTTTGCTTATAAAGCTATATAAAAATACGTTTATGTGTTAGCTACTGAGAAGATGAATGTATCTGTAAAAAAGACTTTTTCTACAAAAACGTTATATCCCATATTAAAATATTGAAGGGCACTGAACTTATAATGTAAATTTCTTTGGGGCAGGGGGCCCCAATTTTTTTCATAAATGTTTAAGATTTTTCTTCCCATTCAATTTTTAACGATGGTGAGAAATATATCTCTGTTGAAAATGAATTAACAATAACATGATTTTGAAATTGAAATCTTCCATGGAATGTGCCCGCGGGCCCCGTAATGTGTTTTCCACCTAAACCATTCATCCGAACGTCATTAACATTTTTGAGACTGTTGAGTACCTTACCGGATTGATAACTGGCTACATTTTTTCTACATTTAACACTAAAAGGGCGCCGGGGCCCATAATGCTATATTGATGGATCTTAACTAAATTTTGTAATTATATTCTTGATAGCCAATATTAAAATACCATAATGCACTAAATTTCTTATGAGAACTCCTTTGTGGCTGGGAGAAAAAAATGCCTGTTTTAGTAAATATTTAAGATTTTATTCCCCAATTAAATTATTAAAGGTCTTGCCATATTATGATAAATGTACCCATTATTATCCATCTTAAAATAAACAGGTGTTTTGAACTTATATCTTGCCGTGAATGGGCTCTGGGGCCCTTTATGTGGTTTTTTTTCTAATGTGAGCTATATAAAAATAGTTAATGCATTAGCTTTTTGCTATATTGATGGATTTAAATCTGGTGTTCTAAGTTGACAAATCATGCATTTTTGTGCTACAAACACCAAACCTGGCACAGATGTTCAGTTTTTTATGTTGAATAAAATGTGATACAGGGCAATAAAAAAATTTGATCAGTTTCTATTTATAGTAACATTAAAAATGGCCGCTTTAAGAAATTTATGTAAAGTGACAAACTGATAATTTGTAAGCTATAAACACCAAACCTGGCACACATGTTCAGTTTATAATGCAAACCAAAATGTGAGACAGAAAATACACCAGTTTGTTAGTTTCTATTTTTGTTTACATAAACACGGCCACAAAAGTAAATTTTGGGTATGATGATAAATTGATATTATATTTTTTAATCTGGTTCAATTAGTTAACTTTGTGTTAGATTCTTGAACTGGATGTTGTACTGAAAAGTCGGCTGCACAGACACAGCTGCATAAAGCAGTGCATTTTAATCCGGCCTTGTTGCACGTACAACGCTTGAATCTGCATTCTTTTTTACAAGCACATTTCAACAGTTCACGACAAGTCATATATTCTTGTTGCAAAACAGTCCAAAATGGCTGCCTTTGACTGTCCATTAACTGCCAACCCCACTCATTTGGATCAGGAAGCACTGGTTGTCGTTCATGTGCCTGTCTCCAAATATGGCCTCCTTGATAAATTGCCCGTTTGCAGTGCTGAAACAAGGCCTCACTCGTTGCAGGAATGTTTTCAATTTGGCGGCCAGTCTTTGTAAGCATGTATTTCCTGGCACTGTTGACATCATGGCTGTTGCTACCTCTGTTATACAAAAGCGTCACAAAACGCTCACAAAGCTGTTAGTTCAAATGGAGCACAACACAGTTTTTGAAATGTGGCTGTAACATGGTCGCATTTGCTCCAGACCTCCCAAGCTGTCTTCTTGCCTATACCATTTTAACAGCTGGCGGTGTCACAACCGGTAAAACTGTGAAACAAAGGCTCTGGCAGCACCTAAAACTTTGCTTATGTCGTGAGCTGCAATGTATCTGAAGTCTTTTCCTGTACCCATGGCAATCCATAATTGCAGGTGAGGGTGGCGAGTCATGACAGCCACAGAAAGGACCACCACATCTGTGTCGACAGTGCGAATCAGAATCCTGCGGCAATGTTTAGCTGCATGGGCCAGGTGAAGCATCATTCTTGTGTCTGCTTCCTCGTGATTACATGGTGAAAGATTCGTGCGGTCAATGGGTTTATTGAAGATCACATCTGGACCTTGAGTGGTAATAGTGGTAACAATAAGCTTCTGTGATTGTACTGTAAGAAGATATCCTGCTAGGAATGTGAACAACTGGGTCTTGCTTTCATCCAGCCGCAAGAAACTTCCCCACTGCCACGGTAATACGGTCACTGGTGTCACACGCTTTCTCTTCTCTAGTCCTCGTCGCTCTCTTGTGAAAGCTTTTAAGCTGTCACTTCGATAACAGTCCCACATTACATCTAGTCTATGCGAGACATTTTGCAGGTTCTGCATCACATAGGGGATAAACACCTCGTTTGCGTAGTCAGCTAATGTTCTTGCAGATCCTGGCATTAACATATTGACAACAGCCGCCCCATGAAGGATGGTCATGTCAGTGACTGTTGGCACTACTGATGAAGTTTGGAAAGGTTCCAAACACTCCATCTCCAGATGATCTCCGTTCCCTGCGAGTAACTTTTTTAGCAGGTACACTTTCCTCACCTGGGTCGCAAGATGTAAGTTTTCTCTTCAGTTTTGTTGTATTATATTTTAAACGACATGACATATAAAATGAAGCTTTCATTTTTATGAATGTTTCCTCAACACCATCTCCATCATCCAGTCTAGTTAAAAAGCCAGGTGACAGTGCGCCACATTCACCAAACTTAGTCAGATTTCCAGCCAAAGTCACATATGTAGATCCTTGATTTGTTTGTCTGGCATTAGTGGGACACTGCAATTTTTCTTTGGTATTTTTCTGACAAAGCGCACACATATCCCAGTTAGTGGGTTGAAAACTAGCAGCATCTTGGTTTTCATGGCTTACATTATTATTATCCATGGATGAATAAAAAGTGGCTGCACAATCTAAAAGAAAGAAAAAAATAAATGTTTAAACAATTTCAAAAATCTCATAGACAGCAATCCAACAATTATACTGCAGTTTAGATGCTATGACGAATGATAATGAAATAGGAAAATTTTATGCATGCATAAACCTGACCTTATAGAAAGTTAACAAAGATGGAGCACCTAAAAGGCCTAACAGCCTGTACATCAATAAGCTCCTATTACCACTACTACCACTATCACCACTACTACCACTACCAGCACTACCACTACCACCACTACCACCACCACCATCACCACCAACACTACTACTACTACTACTACTACTACTACTACTACTACTACTACTACTACTACTACTACTACTACTACTACTACTACTACTACTACCACTACTACTACTACTAATATATTACTATTTATATATTACTGTTAATATTAAAGTATTTAAGTATTATGATTATCACTACCAGTTTGTTGGTGTTTTTTTTAAATTTGATTACTGATGCAATATAAATTATCCGCATCCTATATTATATTATCATTATCTAACAAAAATTACTGAAAGCACTTTTGCAGCAAAATAAAAGCTAGTACTTACCCAAATCAATGAATCTTCGCCTTTTCGGAGTTTCCTAAGACACTTTCACTTTCTGTTTGTGTTCGGCCATCTTGCGATTCAGTTTGTGCCGAACAGTACTCTCACACTGAAGGCTTTATTTTAATTCTTTAAGTATGTGTATTCGGTAACCAATAGGGCTGTCAATATTGTTGAAAAATGCTGCCCGGGTACCCGTCAAAACTTTGAACGGGTACCCGGGTTACCCGTTCGAAAGGCATCAAAGTTTTCGTTAATGTGCCCGCTATTACTACCATTAGCCTTTTACTGCTTTGTTTATTGCGGAAATGCACATTTTGATGTAGTGAGTGAACAATTGTAAAATGATGACATTGAAATACTACTTTGCTATTGTAGTACAGTGGTGTAAAAACAGTGAACAAAGGGGTGCTGAGTTGTTTTTTATTTTATTTTGGGGGGGGGGGTATGATGACATGGCGGGTTATTTCTAGTTCATAGCTGTAGCTGACAACTGTTTTAATTAACTAAACTTTTCAGGACTTGCCCCTACTTAGTGGACCCATCCTCCAGTATTTATTTTTGTAATTCAGTAAAGATATTCAATTATTCAAATATGATTAAATAAATAAAAAATAAAAATTTACCCCCCCCCCCCC
>MUZC01003372.1:619510-837761 GCA_002072015.1 Radix auricularia | reverse complement strand
GGGGGGGGGGGTAGATAAAATAAATTGGCGCGTCTCAATCGCAACGATGAGCGGCGTATTTCAAAACCAAGGTCATTTCTAGCCAATCATAGTTATTACTCTTGTGTCCTATTTTGTGTCATACTGAAAGGACAGACCCACCCCCACCATGTATTTTTGTTCTCATAGTGAAAATCATTCAACGATTAAAATATTGTTTAAAAACTATTTGTTGGAGATAGGAGTGGAGACACATGTGTGTCTGTGGTGGGGGGCATTGGCTTGCTGGTTCGGTATCAACGATGAGCGGCGTATTTTAAAGCCAATGCGAAGGTCATCTCTAGCCCTTCCTAATTAATAGTAGTTATCGGTGTTGTGTTCTAGTTCTATTTTCCTTACTTGACAATTCAAAGAACTAAAACCTTTTTTGATTTAAAGGATTTTTGTTTCATATTCCTGGTAAAAAAAATATATAAAAATACTTTGTAATTTGTCGGGACCGTCTTTTATTTCCCTTTAACACGTATATCTTTTAAAGTATTTTCATGTTAATACGCATATCACCGTATTTATTTGAAACGAGAAGTTTTAATTTGATAAATTATTCGCGAGCCGAAATTTGAACACAGAAGAGCCACAGTTTAAACACAGGTGGTAAAGATATTGTCGTAACATTTTCACGGGTACCCGGGCGCCATTTTACAACCCGGGTAATTTTTCGGCAACGGGCACCCGGGACCCGGGTACCCGTTGACAGGCCTAGTAACCAATAAAATAATCAAATAAGACAAATATTTTAGTTAATTTTGGTATTAAAAAATGAATTTTTTCTATGTTTACTGCTTTAGAAAACGTGTTGCAATATTTGAGTTGGAAATAAATAAATTCCTACGCGTCTGCAAATAGTCCCTACGCTTTATGATAACATACGTTAAAAAAACAAAGATTAGTTTTGGCTCTGTTTCTAAATTTAAAATATTTTATTTGTGAATATAATTTAACTCATGTCATGTTTGTAGCATGATGATGCACGATCTATGCTTATCAATGTACATAGAACCCTAGCTATTATACCAAACTTTATGTATAAATATTTGATAGCAAATTTTGAAATACCATAGGGCACCAAACAGCTAATGGCAACTCATTTGGGGCTAGGGGCCCAAAATAACTGTTTTTTGTAAACGTGTTAGATTTTATTCCCCGATTTAATTGTTAAAGGTCTTGACAAATAATGATAAACTAGCAATTTACTCGCACTTTGCTGCTGTGAATTAGGTTTTCAGTTGGCATTGAAAACCTGCGTTGTATCAATTTAAAACACAAATTGATTTTAAAATTTAATCTAGATTATTGTAGATATGCTAACAATATTAAATTCACCGTGTTTTATGTCTGTCTTTTGTGGTCCAGTGGAAAAAAATTAACTAACTGACAGTTACGGAATTAGTGAGGATCAGTTTTAATATAATAAATCAATTACATTTTGGTTGCCGGTGTCACGAAATAAAGTCTCCCCCAAAATAAAGTCTCCCCCGGAGAATTTATTTTAAAACAAAATCGCCCCCGGAGAATTTGTTTTAAAATAATGTCTCCCCCTTTAAAATGGATCCTCCCCTTAATTATTTGAAATTATAAATAATTGTTTTATTAAACTTTATGACTTACACGATAATTTGTATTTGTTCGACATGCAATTGTGTATGTTTATTTAGAATTCAACAATCATAAGCTTAGTCAGGGGCGTAGCTATTTTTGGATTAAGATGGTATATGCCCATAAAGACACAAATTTAGAGTTGGTTAATTGCATAGACTTACTAAAAAGAATAACAGACAAATGAACTGAAATATAAAGATGATTAATTAATACGAGAACGTTGCATCGATGACTTTCTTTACGTTTGTAACATGAGTTAAGATGGAAACGTAAGTTGCTATTTCAATTTGTGCATTATAATGATTAAGAAATATCTCTAGTCTTCTACCCGCAGGGTTTACTACATTTACTGAAACAAAAAAAAAAAATTAGCAAATCCAAGTAGTCAAATTTTGTAAATTTAAATAAATAAATAAAAAATAATTGAGATTTACTTTTTAAAAATAGTAAAAAAGCCTTTAAATGGTTTAGTTTTTTGTATAGCCGTCTCAAGAAACATGGCACATGCTAAAATTTTTAAAACGCAAAAACTAGTTTACACGTTTAAACTGAAATGATTGTCATCGGGTTTCCCAAAGATAGATCAGTTACACGTGGACAAAGGGAACGTGGAACGTTAATACGTTTAAAACTTTCCCCAAATCATTTTATAAGCTTATCACTCACCTCACATTTTGTACGTATTTGTTTGTAGGCTGTTTTATTTAATTAATTAAAAAAAATTATGTTAGTGCCTGATATTATTGCAATGTCCCTGCAATGAATTATTTGAAATGATACGTTTAAATTTAAAGTTTTAAGGCTCACTCTAATGAAATTTTATGTTAATGTAAGGGAAATTGTAGTATTTTCACACACACACACATATGTATATTTACTAGGATTTGACCGGATTTATATAGTGAAATAGGGACGAACTCAGGGTGGAGACGGATTTGTGAACATGGAGGGGATTTCGGATTTGCCAGAACCAGAGCAAATTATAAATATGTATATTTTATGGGTCTATCGGCCTGCCGAATTAGGCCGGTTTTAGGACGCAATAATCTCCCGTACAGAAGGAGCGTCTGCGATGTTTAAAATAATTTTATATCCATATAAATATTTGTATATAATATATAAATAAGTTTGTGTCTGTACTTATTTTTATGTATGTATTGTGTGTACATATGTTTATGTTTGTACGTACGAATGTATGTATGTATATGTATATAAGTATGTATGTATCTATGCATTGATGCATGGATTAATGTATGCATATATGCATGCATGCATGTATCTATGTATGTGTGTATGTACGTTTAATATATATTTTTATTATATTTGAAAGATACACTTTGCAATACTCGTTATTGTGATGAAAGTGTTGATGATTGTAGTTAAAGCTGTGTTGTTATAATCAGTTGTGTTATTTTTTTTTTTTTTATAGTCATAGAAATAATCTGACAAATTATTATTTTACACTTACACATATAAATCAGTGTTTAGAGATATATCAATTTAAAAACCAGAAGCTAATGTCAAGAAAATTATTGGATTTTTAAATTTGATAGTTTGATAGTGAAAAAAGTCTCAGTAAAGTTATTAAAGGAATAACTTATTATATATATATTATTAGTGAAGCTGTCTCCCCAGAAGCGTCAATACGTTACCGTAACCCACTGCTATAAGCCCAAATGTCACCCCATCACAAAACCAATAAAGCTCCTACGATTCTTCATGTGCAACATAACAGGAATGTCAACCCTTGTTATAGTATGACCCAGTGCGGTCAGCACCACCAGCAACACCCCTCTATTTAAGCCTCGCCCCTGCTTCTCTCAACACACTGCATTCACATAGTTTAAAAAAAAAACAATGTTTCATCGGGTTATAGGTTGAACAGGTCAGTTGCGTAGCCTGATTTTTGTTCGCCCCCCCCTGATTTTTGTTCGCCCCCCCCCCGTGCCTTTACTTAATTGGGTCACTCCCACCCCCTTTCCCCCGACTTTAACAAAGGATTCTGAAAACACGGCGTTTGTATTACTTGGCCGTTTATAACAACAAAAACTCATACCTTCAAAGGCTTAATCCTTGCTTTATGAAACTAAACTATTGCAATTATACACCAAAAACTTCACGTGCGTCATTGTTGGGACAAAAATCAAGTAATTAAGCAATTTTTCAAATTACGTTACGCCCCTGAGAAGTGTCAAGCGGTATGGTCCTCATCTCCTCATATCTATGTATATCTACGCCACTTCCATGAAATGTATTATGAGAAACAATTATGAATATTACAGCAATACAAAAGTAAGTATTCTATATTCTTTTGTTTTTCAATGACCTCTTTGTTTAATAATGAAAGTGTGATGGGGGCGGATTTATTTTGGGGGAGACATTATTTTACAGGGTAGGGGAGGATTTATTTTAATTGGGAGTAAAATATTTTCTCCGGGAGAGACTTTGTTTTAAAATGGAATCTCCGGGGGGAGACTCTGTATGGGGGAGGATTTATTTTGCAACACCGGCCCCCAGTTAGTGATAAATTAAATGGATTTAAGCCTGTTAACATCGCAGGAGTTTACGAGGGGATTTTAGAATATTAAAATTTTCAAATGTCTTTTTTAATGTACGCCAAAAAATAATAATTCTTAATGTTGGTGAATTTAAACAATTTTAATAACAGTTTCATTGAAAAGACTATAGACGTGAAGATTAGAAAATGTAAATTTTTTATTGATGAATCCTTTTTTCTGTAGTAACACATCAATAAATATGTATTTAAATATAAAGCAATAGTACGTAATTGGGCAGTTACAATAGTCCTGTAGGGACATGATGTGTAACTTATTAAAAGCAATTTTAAAGCAGAAGTTGACTTTTTAATAATCTCCTCAAGATAATTAGATATCCTATTTAGGAATAAAATAATATTACATAATTAATAAATTTCATCTGACAGGATTACTTTAAAACTTCACCTCAAATATCGTGTAGTAGTATATTAACAATGAAATTGATAATTAACATTTAAAACTGCATATCACGTGATAATCTAGCTAGGAGCTGCTTTCAACACTTTTTACAAAAAATAAAAAAAATTAAAAAAAAAAAAAATTAAAATTAAAATTAAAAAACTTACAAAATGAAAAAATACTATTGTAAGTAAAAAAAAATCATGTTAAGCCTGGTACCTATTGGAATTCAGGACGTGTTAGCGCATTTTCGTATTATGTATCAGTACTTATGTTAGATATCAGAATTATGTAGTGTTTAGATTTTAGACATATTTTTATGAATTTTCTTGTGTAATGAATATACCTGACATTTTTTTAAATTTAAAAGTCATTTCTTTACATTAAAAAAAAATATTTTCTCTTTAATCCAACTACAAGTCACCACAAATGATGACGTAAAACTCTCTAAACTTTTACACATATTCTAATGACGTCAACTAAAAAAAAAAAAAATTCTTTTGCACCCTTTCGCACCACTCTTCAATGCTTGCAGAATTATGCATTCGACTTCCGGCAATGGCGGCCGTTCCCTGCGCTAGTGTTACCTCTCGATTCGAAATATTTTTGGGTAGTTTTAACGGGGTTTTTAAACGGATCGAGTAACTGAGTGTTGATGCACAAATGGCAGGTCAGGGCATACAAAAACATATATACATCATGGGTCTAGGACTTATGGATGCTGAGATCAAGGGTGATGACGGACGGACGGACGGACGGACAAAACGGGTGCAATAGCGATTTCGACATCTCGAAAATGCGCTAAAGAACACATTTTAATTTTAAATTGCACACATATATATTGACATGAAATTGCAAATAATCTAAAATTGTTAGTTAAAGATATGTATAACTTTTAATTTATTTACTTAAAAATGAATTGTTGGAAAAAATGTGTTTTAAACAAAAAAGTATTAAATGCTTTAAGTGGGCTTAATAAGTAGTAGAATTACTACAAATGTTTTAAGGACAATCCTATTGTTAGCCAAAAAGAGAGAGAGATAGAGAGAAAGATAGAGAGAGAGAGAGAGAGCGAGAGAGAGAGAGTGAGAGAGAGAGAAAGAGAGAGAGAGAGAGGGGGGGCGTTGGCCAAACGTTTTATTGGAGGTATAGTTTCAATTAACACTTTCTTTTCTTAAATTTTAAAATAAAATGTTTTTCTATAAATTTGCAATTCTAAATGAAACACTATTAAATCTACACTAATAAAAAGGAAAGCCCTGACTGACTGACTGACTAACACACTCACTCACTTACTGATTCATCACTAATTCTTTAACTTCCCGTGTAGGTAGAAGCATGAAACTTTGAACATTTTTGAGTACATGCTTCCGACGATAATTGGCAATAGAGAAAATTAAAGTTCCCACTCATGGGGCTGAGGCCCCGAAAAACCATTTTTTCATTATATGAGCTGAAAGTAAATTAAAAATCACCAATTCTCCTATTTCCCGAGTTGGTTGACTCATCAAAGGTTGGAGAGATGATAAATACACTTTCACGATGCTAGCAGGTGAATTAAAAAAAAATCTCTTACTGGGGAGCTGGGGGCCAAAATTCAAAAATTGAAAATCTTTAATTCTCCCATTCCCCATGTAGGTAGAAAGCATGAAAATTTAGGAAGTTGTTGAATACAATCTCCCGATGATATAATTTGCGAAAGAGAACGCTAAATTCCCACTCAAAGAGATACTGGGGTCCAAAAATAATGGTGCCATTAAAATATTATTTTTCCATATATGAGCTATTTACAAATTGCAAATCATTAATTCTCCTATTTCCAGTATAGTTGGAAGCATAAAACTTTGTGCATTTGTTGAGTTCATGCTTCCAATTATAATTTGCAAGAGAGAATATTAAATTTCAAAATAATGGGGGCGGGTACCCCAAAACGTTTTTTTTTATATGAGCTTTATAAAATTTAAAATCACTAACTCTCCTATTTCCCATATAGGTAGAAGCCTGAAACTTTTTCGTGTAGAAGCTCCCGACAAAAATATGCAAAAAATATGTTAGATTTTCAACAAATTGGTAACCAGGGGCCCAAATATATATTTTCTTATATTAAAAACCGACTTATCACTACTTCTCCAATTTTCCGTGTAAGTAGGAGCATGAAACTTTGGGTAATTGTTAAGTACCCTCTCACGACGGTATTTGGTGTAAAAGAATTTTGATATACACAATTATGGGGACCGTGGCCCAAAAAATGTTTGTTTTCTGATATGAGATTTATAAAAATTTCAAAATCCCTAATTCTCCTGTTTCTCGCGTAGGTAGACTCATGAAACGTTGGGGAATGGATAATTACACTTTCACGATGGTAGCAGGTGAAAAAATGTTTAAAATATCTCTTAATGGGGGCGAGGGGGGGCAAAAGTACTTTTTTTCCTAATATAAGCTATATAAAAATTGAACATAATTAATTCTCCCTTTCCCCATGTAGGTAGAAGCATGAAACGTTGGGAAGATGTTGAGTACGATCTCCCGATGAAAGCTGGCGAAAGGAAATGGTAAATTTCCACTCATAGGCCAATTTTCGTCGTGAGAGGATACACATTAATGGAATGCTGGCTAGAAAGACATCTTCTTCTTTAGCACAGCATATTAAAGATGTTGCTTCTTTGATTACTTATTCAATGTTTTACTTTTAAAAAAAAGTAAGTTTTTAAGATGTTTGAAAATACACAAATAATTATCTATTAAGTATTACTTTGTATACAACATTGTCAGTTCGTCCCTCCGGTTGTAAAATGACTAAGCTGCTTGCTGAGCGTACTCTAGAGCATGCATCATACAGTTGCCCATGCGAAAAGCAATCTTGCCTTAAATCAATGCAAACCTTGTGTAAGGTATGTCCCTAAGACTTGTTTATTGTCATTGCGAAGCAAAGCCTGACAGGAAATTGCAGGCGTTTAAATTGAAATGGGGGATCAGAATGTATAACTGAGATGCGAGGAATAAAAACTGTCTTCCCAGAGGCATGACCAATAAAAATAGTAGCCTCAATGAGCTTTTTGTGCAGACACTTGACCTGAAGTCTTGTGCCATTACAAAGTTTCTGTGGCTGTAAGTTTCTTAGCAACATTATCGGTGTCCCCACTCTTAAACTTTAGCTCATGCTCAGGAGTTCCTGGAGGATTCAGAGTGTGAAGAAATTCTACCAAATAGTTAACCGCGTGATCCACTTCTACAACTGAATCAATAGACTTGAATGTTTTTGCTTGTGAAGGTAGCTCTTTATTTAAAATGTGATTAATAGTCGTAGTCATGTCATTCCTTTGAGCCAATACGGCTCTCTCCTTTAACCATGACACGTCGTATTCGTGGAGATTGTTTAGATTCGGGTAAACATTTTGAATGAGGCTTTCCAAGGTATTCACGAGTAGACAGAGATTTGTAGGAATCTTTATTTTATTATTTTCCTGATTAAAGGTTCCATCTACTATACTCATCAGATTAGAAGATAACTCTCTGTCTTTTTTATCGCCATTCAAATGAACCCTCATATTTTTTTAAGGTAACTACATTGATTTGAGGCCACATGTAATAAGACTTCAGACATGCCCTCATTTTGTTAGCACGGCTTCCTCTGGGTACGATTGTCAGGGTTTGCCGGACGTCTCCAGCTAACAACACTGTTAAGCCTCCCATAACTTTGTTGGTGTTACGGATATCTTGGAGGGTCCTGTCTAAAGCCCCAACACATCCCCTGTGTGCCATCGTGCATTCATCCCAGACAATAAACTGACATTGTCTTAGTACTTCAGCCATGTTGCTCTGATTTGATATGTTACCCATAGGAGATTCAAAACGCAGAGTTTCTGGGGCAGCTTAAAAGCTGAATAAGCAGTTCTGCCACCCTTAAGAAGAGTCGCTGCGATGCCAGAAGAAGCTAAAGCTATTGCAATGTTACCTTCTGCTCGAATTTCAGCAAGAAGAATGTTTATGAGAAATGTCTTGCCAGTTCCTCCTGGAGCATCAAGGAAAAACACAGTGCCAGTGTCTAAAACAACACTCCTCATGACTCACTCATAAACCGTCTTTTGGTCACTGTTTAGTAACACCTCGTTATTTGTAATGTATAACTGTGACGTGTTTTAGATATCTCTCTCAAGTACTCTGGATTTGAGGTAACTCCTGTCAGTTTTTTCAAAGGTGAAGGTAAGCAGTGGAGGTAAGAGATTTACCTTCACCATCAATCACATAGTTTTCAATCAACTGTAGACACTTGTTATAAATCAAATGTGACCATTGTTCGACTTCTGCTCCTTTATTATCTCTTTTAATCAGTCTCCAAACATCTTCGGCTAAGCTGTCTTTATGTTTTCCCATAGACTTAATGGGTCTTCCATTTGGGAGAACACCAGCATGACAGCAAAGAGTTCACGGATCTTTTGAGGTGACCGAGATAGGGCAGCTTCCTGTAGAGTCTCGTCCCAGTTGATATCATCCCGTAACAAACCAAGTGCTCTGCATGCGACTTATAAGTTGTCTTTGTGTTGTATTTGTAAATTAGAACTAATTGCTTTATCTATAATTACTACTTTACTCTTGGCTCTTCTATACTCTAGTGTTTCAAGGTTAAATTATTTAACTAATGGTGTTACTCTTGTCAGTTTTAAATATTCTCCAGTAATGAATCTGACTGCTCTGTTTTTAATTTGTTCTAGTTTATCAATATTTTCTTTTGTGAATGTGTCCCAAACAGATGATGCATATTGTTGTATATGTCTTACCAGATTGAGGTAGCATTTTAGTTTTATATTTTTATTATATATATAAAAGTTTCTTTTTATAAAACCTAAGGTTTTCTCTGATATTTTAAAATAATATCATTGACGTAGGGATCCTAAGATATGTTCTCATTTATTATGACTCTTAAGTATTTTGCATCTTTAGTTTGGGTTATTTCTTTTATATAAATGAAATATTTTGAATTAATTTGTTTCTTTTTCTGTGTTACTCTTAGCAGTTGACATTTTTCTTGGTGGAAGGACATACTCCAGCTAGTTTCAGATTTTATTAATTAATCTAAGTCTTTTTGTAAAATTTAGCTGTATTGTTCTGACTTAATTGTTCAAAATATTTTACAATCATCAGCAAAAATTCTGACTTTTGTTCCTGTTGAGATATTGTTGGGTAAATCATTTTCGCAAATTAAAAAAAGCAAAGGACCTAGCACATTTTTTGGGGAAACTCCTGAGTTAACTTTTCTTTTTGCAGATTTAGATCCATTAATTATTAGTTTGCTCTCTTTCCAATAGGAAATCTTGGATCCAATGATGTAAGGGACCTGAGATTCCAAAGTGTTTAAGTTTTTTTTTTTTAGTTAACTAAAGTGGTGAACTTTGTCAAATGATTTTGAGAAGTTTAAAAATATTGTATCTATATGATCATTATTGTCTAAGCTTTTTGATAGTTCATTTATTTGACCTATTAATTGTGTTTCACATGATCTTTTTTTCTAAAGCGATGTTGATGTGGGCATAGGGCATTATATTTGTCAAGGTTGCTAAAAATGAATAATAATTTGTATAACTAGCATGATTTGTTTTCCTTCTGTGTGTTTGGTGTGTTACAACATTTCTTTCCGCTGAAAACACTTTTTTTTAAAAAATGTAGCCTTTACATGTTGACAAGACGTATTAAAAAATAACTATATATTAGATATATATTCCTTTTAAAAGTAATTTTGATATAAAATAAAATCGGTCTACAAAAATTAAATAAACAAGAACTTATTTGTATAAACTATGGAAAAAATGATTTTATAAATATTATTTATTTTATTATTTATTTACATTATTTTTTTTGTCCTTGAATTTTTAAAAGCGTATATCATTTTATTTTATTATTTTAACGAGATCCAAGGTAAAAGTCAGAGGAAGGATTGTGCTTTATTTCCCATTCAACAAAAAGCGGTTTAATTTTAAGAATTGCATTTCAAAGCTTAATCTTCAAGTCAAAAATATCGTTCCTATTGCAACGGCCATATGGAGTATATATGATTGAGGTACGATCAAAACAAAATCATATAAGAAAAAACAAAATTACATGCAATTTCATAAATTTTGTCAAAATGGTTTTAATTTGAAGTAATGTTACTCTGACCTTTTTAATAAATAAAACATATTTTTGAAACAAGACTAGATTATAATGAATATTTAAAAGTATACACTTATTTGGCATAAGCTTTAAAACCCTTTGTATAACTAAACCATTTCTTCCTAAGGAATTTGTATGATATTTGGTTATATTAAAAATACTAACTTTTAATACAGTTACTTACATTAATTAACATAAAAGTGAAAATCTTTATACAAGCAGTTAATTAGATTTGTTACTATATATCTAATTCTTCCGAAGATAGCACAAGACGCAAGCAAGCAAGAATGACGAATAATCCTCAATCGGATCAAGCAATCATATTTACGTTTGATGCAGGGAGGGGGCAAGTCTCTAGACAAATAATGCATCTTGCGTTCACTCGTGTTGTTCTCATTTCTTTTGCTCCTGTTTGTGTCCATTCTTCCCCTCATTTTTGCACTATCTCAGCAAATCTGAGGCGTATGTTACGTGCGTCGTATCTAGCATTTAATAAATACTAGCAATGTACCCGCGCTTTGCTTCGGAAATTGGGATTTCTGTAAGCGTTGAGAACCCGCGTAACACTAATTCAAAACACCTATTGATTTTAATCTGAATCAAGATGGATACACTAAATATATCAATTTCAACCATTCAGGCTCCTACGTACACAATATCTTGGAGATTTAAAGATGCGTCTTTTTTATATATCTCATATTGGGAAAAATTATTTTTCGGCAATCCTCCCCCTAGTGACAGGTGATTTAAGATTTTTTGCCTCTGCCATCGCGGGTGAAAATAACTTCCAAAAGTTTAAAGTTTCTACCTACACGGAAACTTGGAGAATTAGTTTTATATAGCTCATTTTAGGGTAAAAAAAAAGTTTTGGGCCCCCAGCGACCCATGAGAGGAAATTTTTAAAATTTAAATATTTAATTTTCCTTGTCTACCTACATGGGAAATAATATTTTCAATTTGTTAAAATCTCATATAAGGAGAAAAAAAAGTTTTTTGGGCCCCGGCCCAATAAGTGTGTATTTCAAAATTCTTTTACACCGATTTTCTTCGTGAAAGGGTAATTATTTCGCAAAGTTTCATGCCCCTACCTACATTGAAAATTGGAGAATTAGTGATGAGTCGGTGTATAATATACGAAAAATAATATTTGGGCACCCGGTCCCCCATTAGTGGGAATTTTAACATTCTTGTTTGCCAACTTTTGTCGTGAGATTGTACTCAACAATTTCCCAACGTTTCATGCTTCTACCTATACGGGAAAATAAAAAATTAGTGATTTTCATTTTTTATATAGTATACATTTGTAAAAAACTACATTTGGGCCCCCAGTCCCCAGTAAAGGATATTTGAAATATTTTCAACCTGCTACCATCGCGAATGTGAATTGAGCAACTAACCAACGTTTTATGTGTCTATCTACGTGGGCAATAAGTGAATTATAGATTTTGAATTTTAAAAACCTCATATAAGAAAAAAATACGTTTTTCGGGCCTCGGCCTCCATGAGTGTGTATTTAAAATTCTTTTACACCGACTTTCGTCGTGAGAGGGTACTTAACAATTTCCCAAAGTTTCATGCTCCTACCTACACTGAAAATTGGAGAATTAGTGATGAGTCGATTTTTTATATAAGAAAAACTATATTTGGGCCCCCGGTCCCCCATGAGAAGGAATTTTAACATTCTTTTTTGCCACTTTTTGTCCAAAGCGTATACTAAAGAAATTAACCAAATTTTCATACTTCTATCTATAAGGGAAATAGGAGAGTTAGTTATTTAAAAATTTTATATAGCTCATATTTGGAAAAACCGTTTTTGGGGCCCCGGCCCCCATGAGTGGGAAATTTAACTCGTTTTTTTCCAATTATAATTGGGAGCATGTACTTAAAAAAATTCTGAAGTTTCATGCTTCTACCTACACGGTAAAAAGAAAAATTGGTGATTTTCAAATTTTATAGAGCCCAAAAAAAGAAAAAAAGTTTTAGGGCCCTAGGCCCTACATGAGCGAGATTATAAAAATTCTTTATCACCAATTTTCGTAGTGAGAAGGTACCCAACAACTTCCCAAAGTTTCATGCTTCTACCTACACGGGAATTTAGAGAGTTTGTGTTGAGTCGGTTTTTAATATAAAAAAAAACTATATTTGGGCCCCCGGTCCCCCATGAGAGGGAATTTTAACATTCTTTTTCCCGATTTTTGTTGGGAGCGTGCACTGGAAAAATTTCCAAAGTTTAATGCTTCTACCTATACGGGAAATAGGAGAATTAGTGATTTTCAATTTTTATATAGCTCAAATTAGGAAAAACCCGTTTTTGGGGCCCCTGTCCCAATGAATGGGAAATTTAACTCTTTGTCTTTTCCAATTATAATTGGGAGCATGTACTTAACGAATTTCCAAAGTTTCATGCTTTTAACTACAAGGGAAATAGGAAAATTGGTGATTTTCAGTTTTTATAGAGCCCAAATTAGGGGAAAAAAGTTTTTGGCCCCCGGCCCCACATGAGCGAGATTTTTACAATTCTTTTTCGTTAATATTTTTCGTTAGAGTGTAACCAATAACTTCCCAAAGTTTCATGCTTCTACCTACACGGGAATTTTGAGAATTAGCGATGAATGAGTGAGTGAGTGAGTCAGTGAGGGCTTTCCCTTTTATTAGTATAGATAGACAAGCTATTTGCCCGCGCTTTGCTGCGGGAATATTGAGTATTAGTGATAAGTGAGTGAGTGCATAAAAAACTATATTTTGGCCCCCATTGCCCACCAAGGAATAATTTAAATATTATTTCACCTGCTGCCATCGTGGAAGTGTAGTTAAAAAATATCCAACGTTTCATGCGTTACCTATATGGGAAATAGGAAAAATAGTGTTTTTCAATTTGTATATAGCACATATTTGGTCCCGGTCCCAATGAGTGTGAATTTTAAAATTATATTACGCTAATATTTTGTAGTGAAAGGGTACCCAACAACTTCCTAAAGTTTTATGCTTCTACCTACATAGGGAATGGGAGAATTAGGGATTTTTAATTTTCATATAGTTAATATTAGTGAAAATCTACATTTTGGCCTCCCAGCCCACAGTAAAGAATGTTTTAAATAACTGTTCACCTGCTACCATCGTGGAAGTGTAGTTAACAAACCCCCAAAGTTTCATGCCTTTGCCTATTTGGAAAATAGGAGAATTATTGATTAAAAAATTTTTATAGCACGTATAAGGAAAAAAACACGTTTTGGGGGGCCTAGGCCCTCATGAGTGTGCATTTAAAAATTATTTTACGCCAATTTTCGTCGTTTTGAGGGTACCTAACAACTTGCTAAAGTTTTATATTTTAACCTACACGATGAATTGTGGAATTTGTGATGAGTCGGTTTTTAATATAAGAAAAAATTATATTTTGGCCCCCAGCCCCCTGTGAGTGGAAATGTATCATTCTCTTTCACCAACTTTCAATTGGAGATTGTACTCAACAATTTCCCAAAGTTTTATGCTTCTACCTAAATGGAGAATGGGGGAATTAGTTATGTGTAGTTTTTATATAGTTTATATTAGAAAATAAACTACATTTGGCCCCCCCCGGCCCCCAGTAAGAGATATTTTAAAATATGTTTTCATCTGCTACCATCGTGAAAGTGTAGTTATCAATTCCCCAATGTTTCATGAGTCTACCTACTCGAGAAATAAGAGAATCAGTGATTTTCAATTTTTATAAATCTCATATAAGAAAAAAATACGTTTTTGGGGTCCCGGCCCCCATGAGTGTGTATTTCAAAATTCTTTTACACCAACATTTGTCCTGAGAGGGTACTTAACAATTACCCAAAGTTTCATGCTCCTACCTACACGGAAAATTGGAGAATTAGTNCAACTTCCCAAAGTTTTATGCTTCTAGCTACACGGGAAATAGGAAAATTGGTGATTTTCAATTTTTATAAAGCCCATATAAGGAAACAATCTTTTTGGGCCCCCGGCCCCACTTGAGAGATATTAAAAAAAAACTTTTTTGCCAAACTTTGTCCACAGTGGGTACTCAGCAACTTCCCAAAGTTTCATGCTTCTACCTACACGGGAAGTCGGAGATTTAGTGATGTAAGCAAAAAAAGTTTTTGGGCCCCCGGCCCCACATAAGTTAGATTTTCAAAATTCATTTTCGCCAATTTTCGTAGTCAGAGGGTATCCAACAACTTCCCAAAGTTTCATGATTCTACCTACACGGGAATACCTACTCGGGAAATAGGAAAATTGGTGAATTTCAGTTTTTATAGAGCACATATAAGGGAAAAGCTTTTTGGGCCCCTGGCCCCACAATAGGGGAAATTAAAAAAAAAACTTTATCGCCAATTTTCGTCATTAGTGGTTACCCAACAACTTCCCAAAGTTTCATGCTTCTACCTACATGGGAAATTGGAGAATTAGTGATGAAGGAAAAAACTGTTTTTGGCCCCCTGCCCTACATGAGCGAGATTTTAAAAGTTCTTCATCGCCAATCTTCGTCATTAGTGGTTACCCAGCAACTTCCCAAAGTTTTATGCTTCTAGCTACACGGGAAATAGGAAAATTGGTGATTTTCAATTTTTATAAAGCCCATATAAGGAAACAATTTTTTGGGCCCCCGGCCCCACTTGAGATATATTTTTAAAAAAACTTTTTCGCCAAACTTTGTCCACAGTGGGTACTCAGCAACTTCCCAAAATTTCATGCTTTTACCTTCACGGGAAGTTGGAGATTTAGTGATGTAAGCAAAAAAAGTTTTTGGGCCCCCGGCCCCACATAAGTTAGATTTTCAAAATTCATTTTCGCCAATTTTCGTAGTCAGAGGGTATCCAACAACTTCCCAAAGTTTCATGATTCTACCTACACGGTAATTTGGAGAATTAGTGATGAATCAGTGAGTCAGTCAGTCAGTCAGTCAGTGAGTGAGTGAGTGAGGGCTTTCCCTTTTATTAGTATAGATAACATTTAAAGTTAAATAACATGTACAACAAAAAACAGTCTTAAGTTACCAGATATTTTAGTAAATAATAATAAAAATTACTTACCTATACATCTTGGCCCTACATATCTTTCCATGCAACCGTTGTTACAGCTTCCGTTAAAACGATTACAGGATCCATCTTTTGCACAACCCGCACTGCATTCTGAAAAAATACAATTTTTATGTTATCTTTTTTTCCCCTTTTTTTTCTGTCTATTAAGACACTATTTCTATAATAAAAAAATGGCATACTAAGCTTATACATCGTTTATACTTAATCTTGCAATTTTATAAGCAGTTAAAATTTTGATAAGGTCTTAGTTTTTGTGTTTTGATCCGGCAAACCGTTTCTCGCCCTAATTGCAGACGGGTAGAATGAGAATTAGTATGTGGTTATTCTTACATACAGAGAAATAAAATATTTTTATCAGTGTTCCTATCTGATGGTTGTATGAGATTATAATCTTTACGTTCTATATCGAAGCTAAAATTATTAGCAATACTTTGCTTATTTTGGTTTTATCCTCTAGAACAGTGGTTCCAAAAGTGGTCCATACGGACCCGCAGGTCTACCACGAACCTTTCAGGGGGTCCGTGGTAAATTAAAAATTATCTGGGTGTCCCTGAACCACAGGGGTCCACGCAAGGTTTAATATTAAATAAAAATATTGAGATCTAATTTTATTATTAGGAAATCAAAATAAATAACAGTAAAAAATACTATCTATATACTTTTTCTGCTAATTAAATATCGCCAGGGGTGATCTCAGTCATTGAATACATTGTTGTTTTTCCTACAAAGGGAAAGGGAGCTACGGTAATTTCCAAAGCTATAACCAACCCAAATACATGGTTTATTTAAATGTCAAGTTTGATACGCATGAAATGCAGAATTCCTATAAGTAAGTCAGAAAAATATAAGTTTTTAACGCGAATCAACGACAGTTAAAGAGGTTGGAATAATTTTGATGTGACGGGCAGTTATATTATCTAAATTGTAGCCTATCATGAAATAATTGTTCTCTTAAGGGCTCTAATGCAGCATGCCTCTGAAAAAAATGCTTATTTACAGTGGTACATTACAACAATAAAAGATTTAGTGAGCCTAAGAAAAAAATGCTGACAAGTCTGTGTTGATTAATTTTTTAAATATGGCCTAATGTTTGGAAACAGATACGAAAAGTGAAACTTTATTTCCTGAATTAAAGCGATTTTTGAAGTTAAAGCTTTGCCCTTTACTTAATGCCACACTTAAAACAAGATGCACCGAATGTTTTCTCTGTACATTATGTCATTTTTCGACATGATTTATTCGCAGAAAATCTTAGTGAAAGTTTGCATGGATCACTAGATTATGTCATTAGAGCATTTAATAAAATCAAAAGGAATGCCTTTAATAAGAGATTATTTGATTGGAAAATTACGAGGCCTATAATCACACAAAAATAACGTATCTTATTTTAAAAAATGCATGTTAAAATCGATTTGATGCTCTCTTTAACGCAGTGTCAGAATTCATGAAAAATTAAGATAATGATTTGCGACAAAATTAATTTTAAAAAAAGATCATTAATGTTTTAGTTTGTCAAACTTTTTTAAACTAATTTTAAGTAACAAGGTGACCAATTAAATTTAAGCAAAACTAAAAGAGTAATATCTGCGTTAGTAGCAAACCCTTTTCTGTACAAACAAAACTTTGGTAGAGGAAAATATCTCAGTTTCCGAATGTTTGGAAATTTCTAAATAGAGAATAAAGACTAGTTATTTACTCTCAATAATGACGCTCTTTATCCAGACCTGAACCAAAAGTTTGAGGACCTACTTCACTTAAATATTCCCAATTGGCAGTTGCACATCTTTGCACGTGCCGAAACTGCGATCTCAAACAGAGATGAATCATGAATCCATACTAATACAGATGCAGCTTATTGTAGGATCCACAAATTATGAACTTTAACCAATGTTTGAAGAAGACTGGCATAAACCATGGTTACAAAAACAGATCCCACTGTAACATCATGCATTTTGGGTTATTGTAAGGCAGATATTGACTACACTCTTGTCTTCCCATTTGGTAGAGCATGAATTTAGTACGGTAGTGAACCTCATAGAAACCAGCTAGAAATTAGTGCTCGTATGTATGTGTGTACAAGTGCTTGCTATTCACACACATTGAATCGGACGTAATTACAATAATAAAATCATATCACTTTCATCCAATTAATTAACTTAAAAAACAAAAATTTATTATTTAAATAAATACTTCTTAAACAATTTTTTCTAATTTTAATAATTTAATTTATTTTTAATTTTTAACAATGCATTTATGCAGTTTTTTCAGTTGCGGTCCGTAGGCAAGTTTTGATTTATAAAGGGGTCCGTGGGTCAAATAAAGTTTGGGAACCACTGCTCTAGTTTGTCAATGTTTAATTTTAATAATTTTATTAGATAGCAATACGGATAAAAGTACTTTATCGTAAACATTTTCGTATGTAGGAATTATCAACAACACATGCTCCTACTTCTCGTCTGGGATCAAGATACAAAATAAGTAACCTGAAGAACAGGTAAATCAAAGCACTTTCTTCATTTAAATATCTATGTAAAATGAAATACCAGACATAAACCATAGATATGCGTTATACCAAATAATTTTCTTCATAGAAGGAGCATCTGTAATATATTATATATAAATGCTTTATGGAGTACGCAATTTGAAATTCATCAATTTAAAAGGATCATCACCAATATATAATTTTAGACTAATCAGATAAACAACTAAATAATTTATGCAACATGCTTTGAGAATGTATTTAACAGAATTACGTTTATAAGTTCACAGCTATCAAATAGAGAGATGTTATTCCTCACTGACAATATGGAAATTACGGCTTTCTCTAAATATTACAAAAAAAGGAATATCTTTGAAATAATTGTATTAAATTTATGGTTATATTAACGGTAATAACATATAACTATTTTATGAAATATATTTAATTTTCTATTATCGCTGTATAAACCTCTATCACATAAAGTTTTTTAAAAATATTTTTTTAAAAACCAACAACAACAACAACAACAACAACAAAAAAAAAAAAAAAACAAAAGATAAACAGTGTCTTATAAATTTTTTTTTTCAAAATTACCATGATTACAAAGGTCTCCCCACAGCAGCTTTGGACACCTTCGACACAATCCATGCATGGGAAAACACAATCCAAGTTCACAACCATTAGAGCAGTTATCATTACACTCTGTTCCCCACATTCCACGCACACATTCTGTAAACAAACAAAAATGCAGTAATAAAAAAAGCCCGTAAAAATACGTTTTTTGGCCGGGAAAGCCTCTGAGGTGGCACCCTTATAGCACATTATGCCCGGAATGTTATCGTGGAATTGCTCGCCACACACTTTCTCGTAAGCTAGTGAGCTAAAGCTTTGAATGTGACTCGTGCCGATGATAAAAATGATATATTAACATTTTGATTAATTCGAATGTATTGTATTTGAACTATTGAATTTTAAATTTATTTTATTTTTTAGATAGAGTGTCGTGGTGCATACTATTTTCAACAACTTTTTTCTGTCGCTCAGTAAGGTGCGCATTATATTTACAATACTTTTTAAAAATATATTCACGATCAGTTTGCTTTATATTAAACATGTTTTACGAGACATATTTAACTAGAATTTTGTATTTTCGGATGGCTTTGCTTTGCATATTATAATGAACAACATTATAGTTATGTCTTGTATATAAATAATTTTTTACGGGTTTTAAAAAATTTAAATCCTTTATATTAACTTGTGGTGTCGGGTTGAGCCCTTGATTGTAGCTTGCTTGCCGAAAAAATTTTGGATCAATTTTTAACCTACTTCCCCATAAGCTAGCGAGCTGAAATTTTGCAGGCAGACTCGTGACGATGATAAAAATGGTGTATCGAAATTTCAGATCGATCAAACGTACTGTAATGGGGTAAGTAGAGGGGAGCTGTGGAGCGGCCCACCCCGGGTGGCACACATTTTGATGGCGGCATTTGTGATTAGTTAAAAAGTAAGGCCATTTCCGACAACCAATATTTAATCCTTGAATGGGTAAAATTAAAGTGAAACAAAAATTTTCATAATTTCAAGTTTTATTTAACGGGTAGCACAACATTTAGTTTATTTCATATTTTACGCAAACTCGTTAAAAATTTTATGATCGCTCAAAAAAAGGTGTCATTTAAAAAAAAAATTCTTATACGTAAAAATTGACGTTTTGATATGATACCTGCACACAAAAACACGTCAACGCTGTGCAGAAAAATATGTGCTAGTGATATAACCACGGGAGTTTTTGCGTGGGATTTTCACATGCGCAGAATGATTCGCAAAAAAGTACCTACATGGCATAGTTGTTCAAATATTGTGTTAAACTTACAAGTAATAGTATCTGTTATTATTTCAGTTTTCATAAAAAAATATTTTAAAATAATTATTAAAGATAAAATTTATTTCGTTTTTATTGAATTAATGTAGTACAAATTAAAATACGATTTTTAAAAATAAAATGTTACATCTATCCAACCAAAGTAATGTGCCAATAATTTGAATTTTCTCAAGAATATAAAAATATTTAACCTTATTCACTAATTAACACCACGATAGGTAAAACTGACATCTGAAAAATTAACTATTAAAAAGAGATACGATGCTTGTATACTACTTGATTCATTGCAAACATTTTCTTTTCTATGTTGAATGTTATCTCAATTTATGGGAGCTCGTTTTTCTGTGTTTTCTTTTTTAACTAATGCAAACCCATAACAAAGAACAAAGCGAGATGCCAATACGAAACGCTGTTATATTAGCAAAAACAATTGTGAACAAATATGATTTGTCAATATTCAAAAGAAGTTTAATTTTTAGAACAAGAAGTGCAACAAGAATTCTTTTTATCAATGGCTATAATTTAAAAGAAAATAAAAGAACTCTCTGATCCGATGCAAATCATTCCAAGATAATCTTCGTACAAGATGCCACATAATACCATGTAACCTAATAAAAAAAAACTAAATATTGAAAGAAAAAGGACCTCGGTTTTCTAGCTATACTACATTAATAGATGAGGCATTGCGTTAGTTAATCGGGGGAAATACCATTTTATCTATTAAAATTGATTCATCAGTATAGATTGGAAAGTTATGTATCCACCATAAAAATTGTCATTGTGCCAAAAATTTTCTCAACAATTGCTTTCAAAGTTGTGAAAGGAGCTTCTCCAAACTGAAGTTAACAAAAATATCTTTGTTTTAGATTGAGTAATTTAGACCATACAATGTTGCAATTTTGATCATAGAACAAGATATTACAAATAATTTGAAAATTGGATAGCATAAGCCTCGATTGTGCAGCTGTGAAAGTTAGTAAAATAAATGTATACATTTGTTTACATACTGATATATACAATTTCTTTGTACAAAAATGTCACTTATCTATAAATACAAAATAAAAGCATTTTAATTAATGTTTGAACGTGTGTTGCCTCATTGAGGGGTGGGGAGGTGGAACTTTGTCCACAGTAACTTTCTTGTGGCCCTTAAAAAAAGTATATTATATATTTTTTTAATTAGAGTGTATTTATAGGTATATCATTTTATGTGTCCTCTTTTATTACTGCTTATATAAATATGGCATTCAATTATAGAATATTTTAGAACCTTTACTTTGCTTTAATTATACTAATTTTTTCATGTTTATAAACTAAAAAAAAAAAATCCATCACATGATTGACTTAAGGGGCCGTTCATAAATGACTTCACACTAATTTGGGTGATTTTGTACTCCCACGGCGTCATAAGAACTTAGACCCTATTGCCCTCTTCACACTAACGGTATTTTCTATTTAAAAATGAGCATGTTTCAAATCTTTTTTTTCCAGTTGAGTATGTTTTTAATGTCAAGCTGCAATATAATATCGTTACACGCACTAAGTATCATAAATAGAAGAAATATGGAAGGAAATAAAAACAAATCTAAAAACCATAATGGATCAGAATGTTCCAACAAAAATAACTTCAAATAGAATTAATAAATGCTGGTTCAATTTTAAACTTAAAAAGTATTGCAAACTAAAGGAGAATTTATTTAAGAAATTTAAGGCTACCAATTCAGAAAGGATACACAAAAAATACTTAAAAATTAAACACCTGACACAGAAACTTAGCCGTAACCTCCAAAATAATTATATAAACAGTGTGATAACTAAAGATAACAATAAAAACTTATGGTCCTTTATCAAATCTAAAAAAATGGAGCCTTCAGGTATAGCCACACTAAAAGACTCAAATAATAAAACCTATAATGATAATGAAAACAAAGCTAATATCCTTAACAAATATTTTGCATCATCATTTTCTGCCTCAGGCGACAAGGAAATTTCAATAAACTTAAATAAATTGGAAGAAATAGGTAACATAACTGTAGATGAGATAGGTATACATTCACTCCTAAAAAACTTAAAAATAAACAAAGCTACTGGACCAGATGAATTACCTGCCAGGTTATTAAAAGAATTAAGCAATGAACTGTCCCCAATCCTTGTAGTTCTTTTTCAAGCCTCTCTAAACCAGGGCAAAGTGCCAGAGGATTGGAAATTAGCCTATGTAACGCCGCTGTTTAAGAAAGGTGATAAGTCAGACCCCGGTAATTACAGACCTGTATCACTTACTAGTATCACATGTAAATTACTGGAACACATAATATATAGCAGAATAGTTAACCACCTTGACAAATATAATGCCCTATGCCCACACCAACATGGCTTTAGAAAGAACAGATCATGTGAAACACAATTGATAGGCCTAATAGATGACCTATCAAAAGGCTTAGATAATAATGATCAAATAGATACAATATTACTAGACTTCTCAAAAGCATTCGACAAAGTTCACCACCTTAGTTTGCTCAAAAAACTTAAATACTTTGGAATCTCAGGTCCCTTGCATCACTGGATCCAAGATTTCCTATTGGGTAGGGAGCAAACTGTAATAATTAATGGTTCTAAATCTACACCAATAAAGGTTAACTCAGGAGTTCCACAAGGAACTGTCCTAGGTCCCTTACTATTTTTAATTTATATAAATGACTTACCCAACAATATCTCAACAGGAACTAAAGTTAGGTTATTTGCTGATGATTGTATAATCTATAGAACAATCAAGTCAGAACAAGATAGCAAAATTTTACAAAAAGACTTAGATGAATTAATAAAATGGGAAACTAACTGGAGTATGTCCTTCCACCCAGAAAAATGTCAACTGCTAAGAGTAACAAAGAAAAAGAAACAAATAAATTCAAAATATTTCATTCATGGAAAAGAACTAACCCAAACTAAAGATGCGAAATACTTAGGAGTCATAATAAATGAGAAACTATCTTGGAATCCCCATGTCAATGAAGTTATTAAAAAATCAAACAAAACCTTAGGCTTTATAAAAAGAAACTTTTACAAATGTAACAAAGATATAAAACTAAAATGCTATCTCACCCTGGTGAGACCTATACTAGAATATGCATCTTCAGTATGGGACCCATCCACCAAAGAAAATATTGATAAGTTAGAACAAATCCAAAAAAGAGCTGCCAGATTCATTACTGGAGAATATTCAAAACTGACAAGAGTAACACCTTTAGTTAAATCATTAAACCTTGAAACACTAGAGGATAGAAGAACCAAGAGTAAATTAGTAATAATACATAAGGCAATTAATTCTAATTTAGAAATACAACACAAAGATAACCTAATACAACCCTCAAATAGACATAAAGACAAAAACACCTTTCTTATTCCATATGCAAGAACAAACACATACAAGTTTTCTTTCTTTCCGTCCGGTATTCGGGCGTGGAATGGGTTGCCTGAAGAAACCAGGAAAGCCACCACTTTATCATCTTTTAAAACTCTAGTAAGAATACAGGACTAAACACAAACCATAGAAATACGTAGGACGCAATAATCTTCTGTACAGAAGGAGCGTCTGTAACATATAAGATAAGATAAGATAAGATAAATAATATAATAGTCCAAGTCACTCACTGGATCTGTAACGCTGAGGAGCGATGTACGACAGTCTACAGCAGTTAGTTTAGTTGAAAAATCGTGTGTTGATGAGCGCTGTAAAAATATTTAATATGATGACGTCATTGTTTGGTGTGCATCGGTGCGCAAAATACAACCCCTATTATTAAATACTTTGCGTACATTTCAGAAAGTTTAATATTTCGTATTTATCAAAAAACGACAAGTTAGTTGGGCTTTTGAAAAGGGTTGGCGCCGTAGGCGCCCTAAAAAAGTGGGCGCCGCAGGCGCCACGGCGCCCGAGCAAAATCTAGTTATTGAAATATTTAAGTGGAACTTTTATTTCAAGATGCGCATTTTTTAAAATGTGACGTCACATTCATTAAGCATTCACCATAGTCACAAATGTGTTAATCCCCCGCCCTATTTGGCGTGTGACTTCATTTATGGAAGGCCTCTATAAGGGGCGGCCAGTTTGAGACCGCCCAGGAGGCACCAGTTAAGGCTACGCCACTGATGTACTGTAATTAAATTATCAAATTTCTATATTCATTTATTTATCTCAATGTATTATGTTACTTTTGGAGATTGAGTGTCGTGGTGTATATTATATTGAACAACCTTTCCTGTCGCGTAATAAGATACGTATTACATTGACACTACTTTTTAACAAATATATTTACGATCGGTGCGCATTATATTAAACACGTTTTACGAGACAAAACTAGAATATTGTCTAGCGCTGCGTATTGTAATAAACATTCTCATAGTTAAGTCTCGTATATATCTAAAGGATTTATAGTAAAAAAGATGTTTTTTACGGGTTTTCTTTATTAAATCCTTTATATCAACTCTATGTGTCTGGGTGAGCCCTTGATTATTTGCTTTCCATAAAAACTTTGGATCGATTTTAACCAACTTCCTCGTAAACTAGCGAGCTAAAATTTTGCAGGTAGACTCTTGTCATTGATAAAAATGATATATCAAAATTTCAAATAGATCGAATGAACAATAATTAAATTATTGAAGTTGTTGATTATTTTATTTATCTCTTAGTATCAGGTTAATTTTTTTTAGATAGAGTGTCGTGGTGCATATTATATTGAACGACCTTTTTTATTAGTTTCCTTATGCGCTGTGCGGTGTGTATTATATTGACGATACTTAAGTAAAATATTTTCTCGATCTGTACATCTAAATGTAAATGCCATTAATTGCTAATATTTCTTGCGGTGCGCACCATGTTAAACATGCTTTTATAAAATTTTCCCGTGATCAAATCGTGCAGATTGTAGACATTACTTTTTTTTATCAATCCTTTATATATCTGAGACATAACTAAAAAATCATGTTAAGCCTGGTCCCTATTGGAATTCAGGACGTGTTAGCACATTTTCGTATTATGTATCAGTACTTATGTTAGATATCAGCGCTATGTAGTTATCAGTAATTGTGTTTAGATTTTAGACATATTTTTATGAATTTTCTTGTGTAATGAATATACCTGACATTTTTTAAAATTTAAAAGTCATTTCTTACCATTTAAAAAAAAATTATTTTCTCTTTAATCTAACTATAAGTCACCACAAATGATGACGTAAAACTCTCTAAACTTTTACACATATTCTAATGACGTCAACTAAAAAAAAATAATTCTTTTGCACGCTTTCGCACCACTCTTCAATGCTTGAAAAACTATGTATTCGACTTCCGGCAATGGCGGCCGTTCCCTAAGCTAGTGTTACCTCTTGATTCGAAATATTTTTTGGTAGATTTAACGGGTTTTTTTAACGGATCGAGTAACTGAGTGTTGATGCACAAATGGCAGGTCAGGACATACAAAAAACATATATACCTCATGGGTCTAGGACTTATGGATGCTGAGATCAAGGGTGATGACGGACGGACGGACGGACAAAACGGGTGCAATAGCGCATTCGACTTCTCGAAAATGCGCTAAAAACATATGTTGTTTGTCGTGCGATGCGCATTTTAATAAACATTCTGTTATCTTTTTCTCTCTTCACTAATGATCGAACCGTTCTGAAACAGGAGATTGTGCTTAAAATAAACGATGTAGTTTTCAAATGGGACAAGCATCCGGTTTACCTGGGAGTCAAACTGGATCAAAAGGTACAAATGCACCATTTTGTACAAGACCTCTACTCCCATGCAACCGCCAAGCTCAACCTGGTGAAAAAGTTTGCTTGCACAAACTGGGGAGCTGGAGCAAGAACTCTCAGAGCTCTAATCTGAGAAGTGTTAGGTCGATAATGGACTATAGCATGCCGGTCCAAGCCTTTGCCAGCAAAACGGCATTGGGAAAATTGGGCCGAATTCAGAACCAGGCGCTAAGATTAATCTGTGGTGCGTATAGAACAACACCCACAGCTGCCGTGGAAGTCATCGCAAATGTAGAGCCACTCGATATACGTAAGGACAAAGCTATTATAACTATTACAGAGTGGTACCGCAGGTTGGACACTAGGGAACCCTGCTACTAAATGCAGAATAACTGGGGCGGACGTGGGAAGTTGAAACGGTCCTCTTTCATGCATCAAGTACTAGAGCTTGATAGGACCGTCTAACCGGCACGAAACAGACAGAGAACCATTACCGTCCCAATAAAACCGCCCTATGCGGAAGCTACACATCTTAGCGTACATTTGTCTTTGGCTGACACGACAGTGACGAAACGCAGGACCTGAACATCTGCAGAAATCGGCTGCTCTTGAAACTTCTTCTTCTTCGTTCTAAATATTGAATATTGAGTTTTGCGTGAAACGAGTTTTGCGCCAATTAGCCCGTGGTCTCCGACTTTAGTCTGCTGTCTTTTCTGGATTTGCTTCCATAGCCTTTGGTCAGCCAAGACCATCTGCAAGGCAGCAGTTTTTTGTGTGACAAGGGATGTAGCGCTCACATGGCACGGCTAAGGGTTCCACGCATTACACCGCCACTTTTCACCCATTTGGAGCTGGGTGGAACTCGGGAACGCCTTACGCCCCGAGAACAGATCATTGGATTCCCATGTATTTGAACTCCTGACCATCGGAACACTCTTGAGACAAAGGAAAGGGTTCGCGGGAACCCCAGTGAAAGTGTTCACGGATGGGTAGCCAACAGGAGAGAATGAACTGCTGGATATGGTGCGCTAATCCTATACCCAGTAGGAGGGATATCAAAAGTGGAACTTTCAGGGCCCTGTAGGACCATGGCATCGAATTACGACGCGGAGCTTGAGGCTATACACAGGGCCCTGGAAAGTGTGCACCAAACACTGCAAGGGTCGGAACTAGTGTGTTTTGACACGGTCTTGTTCTGTGGCTCGATATTAGCGCTCGATGTCTTGCTGTCCAAGAAACGTAGCACCCACTTAGTCGATGTCATCTTGGAAGACGTGGGTAAGCTCGAGAGACTTGGTGTTAAGGTGACAGTGCAGTGGATCCCAAGCCACGTGAATGTTGCAGGCAATGAAAAAGTAGACTCCCTGGCATAAGCAGGAGCAGCCCAACCCCAACCAGAAGTCCCAGTTTCTTATCTCGGGGCAAAGACCTGGCTATTGGACCACTTCAGGGAAAAGTGGTACCAGGAGTGGGAAGAAAATACGACGGCTAGGGGGATATTCGCCAACATGCCCAGGCCGAGCAGAGCAGACCAGTGGTAGGGTCTAAACCGAAGGGACCAGAGTTTAGTAGCCCAAATGCGCACCGAGCATTGCCCTACGAACTCTTACTTTAATAAGCTAGACCACAAAAGGGAATCGAACTGCGTCATTGCAGCCAAGCCTCTGAGACGGTCACACACCTATTGACGTCGTGCCACGCGCTAGATATAGCGGGGGAGGTAAGGGAGTCAAAAGAGTCCCATGTGAAGACAATGTTGTATGACACTGCTCAACAGATGAAACAGGTTGCCCAAGTATTAGCAAAGGCCTTAAGCGAATAGATCTCAGGTAATAAGAATATGTGTTTATTTTAGTTATCTTTATCTCGTACATAAAGGATTTATAGTCAAAAACTTGTTTTATTTTTTAGGATCCTTTTTTATATTAAATCATTTATATTAACTCGTGGTGTCTGGTTGAGCCCTTGATTGTTTGCAGGTAAAACTTTGGATCGATGTTATACCTACTACAACGTAAGCTAGTGGGCTGAAATTCTGCAGGTAGACTTGTGCGGTGATAAAAATGGTGTCAATATGTTCATATCAATTGAATGTATTGAAAATAAATTATTTAATTTTTCGATTATCTTATTTCATCTCTATGTAACATGTTAATTTTTGTGCTTGGAGGTAATGGTGTGTATTATATTGATTAACTTTGTTGTCGCGCAATAAGATTCGTATTATATATGTTACCGGCAAAGTGTGAAATCAGTCATTCTATAGAATGCCTAGGTAATGTATAGAATGCCTGATGGTTTCAGGCAAACTGTGAAATGATTGATATTTTATACATTGCCTAGGCATTCTATAGATATTTTATACATTGCCTAGGCATTCTATAGAATGCCGGATTACCTGCCGGCAAAGTATATAACAGACCTGCAGAAGACACAGATGAGAATGCAATCCACGATGGAGGAAACCAAAGCAATGGTGAAGCCATGGTTATTGAAGAGCCGTTCATTTCCGTGGATACTAAAAAGCCTTCTTCTTCCGCTATCTGCTGCGTCTGTTTTAAAGAAACCACGGGTGCTCATACATGTCGAAATCGTGATCGAAACGTGCATGCCATCCGTGGACATTCTGCTAAAGACGATGACGGCGAGGAAGTAGAAGGTTATGGGGTTAGCATTTTATGCAATGTTTGCTTCAATATTGAGAAAGCTATAAAAAATAAAATGGAATCGAAACATAACCTCGAAATGCAGGCCAAAAAAAATGAAAAGAGATTCTGACAAGAAATTTCCTCCTGTGCCTTTGGGTGCCACTGTGCGAGTTCCGATTCCCGACGTCGACAAAGGACGGGGTGACTCAAGCAATCTCTTGGCGGTTGTTATGAGCGTGATGGAAGATGGCTTTTATCGACTTGGAACTGCACAAGGAAGCTTAAAACAACTCTACGCAAGATTAGAATTCACCATATGTCCAAAGAACTTAATGAGAATTGAAGACGTCCCTGACCACGAAATACCTCTCCGATCTGCAGCTACTTCTCAGTCCACAGGAAGCGGACAAGGATTCGTCAGATGTATGTGCAAAACAAAATGCCAAAATATGAAGTGCCTTTGTGTGCATAAGAAAGTTAAGTGCAACTCAAAATGTCATTCTAGCCTTCCCTGCTGCAACAAGTAGGCCTTGCCAATTGTGCTTTGTGTTTTACCGGTAACAATATTCTATTAGCATTCTTCTTTAATTCGCGAGATGTATGTGCAACATCAAAGTGCTAAAATATGGAGTGTTTTGTGTGAAGAAGAAAGTTAAGTAAAAAGTGTCATTCCAATCTCAGTTCTACTTTCATTGTTTTCCGGTAAGAATATTCTGTGCTTTATTTCGTATTTTTGTTTTTCCTTTTCCAATGCGTATTAATTAATAAAGGTTTCTCAAATTGTGCCGTTTTAACACTTTGCCTAAACGGTACTGGTCATTCTATATAATGCCTAGGAATTGTATAGAATGCCTAGGAAAAGTATGTAACATCTTCATAAACGACTTCTATTTCACAGTTTGCCTGAAACCATCAGGCATTATATACATTACCTAGGCATTCTATAGAATACCGGGATTTCACACTTTGCCGGTAACATATACATGATATTTTTTAAAAATATATTCACGACCGTTGCGCATTATATTATTTATGTTATTCGAGACATAGTCTAACTAAAATTGGGTATTTTTGGATTGCATTGGGCTGCGTAATTATAATGAACAGCCTTATAGTTATGTCTCATATTTAAAGGATGTATTGTCAAAAACTTGTTGTTTTTTTACTTTTGTTTTAATTTTAAGGTAACAACATTGATTTGTGGCCATTAGCGTGACGACTAATGACTTCGTCAGAGCGATCCTCTGTGCACAATGGGTAGGGTTTGTTGGTGCTTTGGATGTCTTTAGGGTTCCTGTGTAAAGTCCAAACACTTGGTGTCGTTGAGCATGTATCACCGTCAATAAGCGCGTAACGTCAGCCAGGTTGTTCAGCTTTGCTACGTTACATATTCGGGATTTAGTTTCTGTCTGAGATTCAGGGACAGCTTACAAGATGAATGATAATTTCTGCCAGTCTAACCCACATTGTGTTAAATGAGAGTCACAACAATGTCATAAGGGGCTGTCCATTAATTATATCAACAAAATTTTGGCCGATTTTACCCCACGCCCTGTCAACAGCTCGTTAAACTTCCAGAGACCCCCTATAAAATTACGTCAACATTTTATTTCCACACCCCCACCCAACAAATAAAAATAATAATTAAATAAATAACAATAACTAATAGACTAGTTTACAACTACAGTAGTACGTAGGACGCAATAATCTTCTGTACAGAAGGAGCATCTGTAACATATAAGATAAGTGAATAATAGAAAAATGTTTAGAAAAACAAAGTTTACCATACTTTCATAAATTTCGTAACTGCAAATGCTTACTCTAAACAGAAAAAAGACTATAGGGTTTACAAAAATGTTTACACATTACATCTTATAATGAACACATTTCAAATCAGTGAAGTAACGAGGAGGGCAAGGGGGCAAATGTCCCGGGCGGCACATTGCCAGGGTGGCTAATTCCTGGTCGTTAATTAGTTTCTAAGAAAAAATGTATAAGAAATTCGAGCTTTTTTTCCACATAAAAATTTTTAAAAAATAATAATAATAACAGAAATAAAGGAACTATCCTTAGGCCTGTGAACATTTCAACTGTCAAAACTTCAAACTCCTTATTTAATATAAATTCTTCTGATATCAATGCTACTGTACTGAAAAGTAATAATGTAGTATGATAATAATTTAGCACTAAAGTAAGGGTAGCTTAAATGAGTCGTAAAATTGTACAACCACTTCTGTTATAAAGCATAACTTACTGTACATGAAACATGAGAAATCGAAAGCTATGGGCGGAAAATTGTGAGTATGTGGGAGGGGCGGCTAATTCCTCGTTAATTAGCTACAAAAATAAAAAGAGCTAAACTAATTATTAATACACTAAAATAAAGCAAAGATTAAAAAATTCAAAGAAATAAAGAAACTATATTATATACATGAACGTTTCTAATGCCAGGACTTCAAACTCCATTATAAATCTAAAGTCGTCTGATACTAATGCTACTGAGGTCGAAAACACAGGAACTGAATTATGTACGAATGTTACAATATGGTTGTGGTATACATAATTGATTAAAGTTTGATTTTAACGTAATTAAAATACTGGAAAAAATTGTTGGCGCACTTAAATGGTTTATTTTACCAAGACATTATTATCTTTATTTTACTGTCTTTTCATTTAAATAATCAACAAAAATAATAAACAAAATTGCTAATTTAATGAAATTAAATCTGTGCACTCCTAGATTTTATATCCAAAAGTAGCCACCCTTGAACATGTGCACAAAATTTACAATTTTTTTTTTAAACTTGGAAAGAATCAGAAATTGGTTAAAAAATAATTGAAAAGGAGCAACAATTAACTGTAAAAGAAAAAAGACAAAGTGGTAGGAAGATTTTGTTAGAATTTTTGACATTATTAAATCCTGGCGAATTTTTTATTTAAAAAAAATATATTTTTTTTTTTGGGGGGGGGTGGGCAGGGGGGTTATAGACAGGACATTACTGTTGCAAATAAAAACAATATTCTGGAAATAATGTATTTGCTTACAAAATACAATGGGGCACTCCCAGAACACCGTGTGAAAAAAGTTTTTAAACAAAAAAACTGCAATCTAAAATAAGAAGCCACTAGTGCTAAAAGTAATTGAATCACATGATAGTCGTTTTGAGAAAAATGAGATCAAAATTTCAAACTCACCCTGAAATTAGGCATAATTCATTGTTGCTTTTCTGATTGTTTCAGCTTATAGGTAATGTTATTATAAAGAAATAAGCTTATATTACAGCTTGCATCTCTAATGTTTGCATATATATTATTTTATTCTTTTGAACTTAAGTATTTTTTGTCCGATTTTCTGAACTTAGAGCTTTTAAGGCAAAATATTTTTCTTTTTAAAGTAAATTTTACTTATTATAAACGTTAAAAACACTATAAAAGAAGAAACAACATGTTATTGATATTTAAAAAAAAAAACTATTTATACTAACAGCCAATTATTGATTTGCTCGTCTTTACCCAAATCGCTATTGTTTGCATATGCATCTATACCCTGAATATGGCTATAGAATGTTACTTCATCAGGAACATAATCATGCTGCACAAGTTTACAAATGTCTTTATATTTAGCTTCTTTGATTGGTAAAAAAATCTATGTAGCCTCGATGCAGTTTAGTATCCAAAAGTGTCGATAGCTTTTTTTCTCCGTGTGAAAGGATTTATAAGATAAGAACAGTCTCTTGTCATTGAAATTCTGCTAAGAGGTTGTTGGCCTCTTTGCACCTCTAAATTCACTGATACCAGTGAATGGTCGTAACAATGGATCATTCCCTATTTTGTAATCAATAGTTTTACAGCCAGAGTTCCATCATCAATCATGTTGTCTGTTAGAGGATGTTTCACAGAAACAATAGTAAATGGCATTTTTGGGTCTGTGTTTTTGATGAGTGTTACCCACTGTGAAGGTACAATCACTCCGTCTTCTTTTTGTCTCCTCTCTTCAATGCGCCCAAAATTTCGATCACAAGGCATTCGGTTATGTCCTGGAAGGGGATACATAGCATAAGCTTGTTCTAAAGACACACTTTTGTGCACACTACTTTGAAGGTAGGCAGAAATGTAACGGTTTTTATTCTGTGAAATACAGTTGTCCATGAATATTCTTATCCTTTTAGTAGTAAGTGGAAGACCATAAATATAATTGTCATAAACTTCATTTGGTCCTTCACAAGCAAAGTGTTCAGCATATAAATACATGTGTGCAGATTGATTCACATTGTCAAAAATACACTAGACTAATTATGAAATCCAGAATAGACGCTTATAATACTCTTTACCAATACCAGTTAAGAGATGTGGTAAATTTGTCTTAAAATCCATTCAAATCACTGCAGTGTATTTACTTTGTTTTGCTGCCTCTGTGGCTTCATTCATTTGAACATTAAAAACATCAGCTTTCATTAGGGGACGTCCATAAATGACGTCACGCACCAAGTGGGGGGAGGGGGGTCTCATTTTTTGACGATGCGTGGTGTGGGGAAGGGAGGGGGTTTAAGAAAAGTGACGTTACATCTAAAGGGTAACTTTAATATATAGTATTAGTTCACTTAAAATTTATTTCATGACCTTTTTTATTCAGTGTTTCTCAAAGAGCCGGTCGATAGGCCATCAGACGCCGGTTGGTGTAAGTTATCAACACACAAAAATTAAATATAATTATAATTCTTAAGTTTGAGAACCCACAAGAGAACATACGACATTCTTAAACTGCGTCGCTTAATGTTGACATCAAAGCGTTTGTGATGTAACTGCAGCTTCGCTTATCCCCCCACCCCCTCCCAAAAGAAATTCCAACTTGTGAGTTTTACAAACAGAACAAAAGTCTAAAAAAGATCTAAATAGCTTTAAATGTTTTAAGTCAAAACGACACGGAATATCCATTTGGGGGGTGGGTTGGGGGAATCTATTTGATACAATTATAAATGTTTTAAGTTTGATATAATTTTTCTATTGCTTTATGTTCAAAAGCCTTTGGTTATTCTAAGTATAATGATAAATGTGTGCATTTAAAATTAGTCAAAAGTATTCATTAACTTTATTGAATGCATCAAATTCCCGACACCGAAATGTGAGAGGAGCACAAACAACCTTCTTCTGAACTCAGTTTTTAAGGCATTAATTTTAAATAAGACAGAAAGGATAGATCTACTTGATACAGTCAAGTCATGTTTATTAAGATTATTGTCACTTGCGTCAATATAAATGAAAGTATGTAGGATTTAGGTGTCTTCGTATGTACGTAAATAAGAAATCTACATAGATGACACATTTAAAATGCATTTTCTGGAAGGAACCGGTTCAATAGTGGGCATATGTTCCAAGCGTACTCGTACACATGACGTATTTGAATATATAAAGTGGATTGTAGTGGATTTTAACCTATATGTCCTATATAGTTTTTCTTAATGCTTTTGTAAGTTAAAGAATGTTTTCCTTCTTCGTTTTCATAGTTTTCAATAGGTTCATGTTGTTTTCTACGAAATAGCAATCATTTTTCTTCATATTTTGTTTCTTTTTTAAGTTTATCAGCTTAAGGGACACTTTTCTAAGTTTAAGAAGTCTTTTTGGTTGCATTAATTTCTGAATTTGAGGTTATCAGCTTAAGTCTAGGAACACTTTTATGTCTTTAAGAGAGTCATGTTCTTCATGTTTTTCTTAATTTGAGGTTATCATCTGAAGGATTATAATTAGTTTATTTTTTCCTTTCTTGATAATGAAACCAAACAGCGCCTTATGCCCCATAACCGGCACTTTGAGAAGCACTGATGTGAAAAATAAATTAAAATAAAAGCGTCACTTATTAATTTGTAAGCATTCAAATATTTAAGTGAATTTTTTATTTTAAGTTACATTGTTAGTTTTGACGTCACTTTTCTTCTTCAACCACTCGTCAAAATCGTCACAAACGTGTAACCCCCTCCACACTATGTGGTTGACGTCATTAATCTATGGCCCCTAACAACAACAATTATACATTTTAAATTTATTGGGAAAAATTAGAAACACTTTTTATTGTTTAAATTTTGCTATTTGAAATGCCTTTATTGTTGTTTGGTGTTTACTTATATCTTTTTTTAAAGATATAGTTCTCGATTATATTAATACCGCTTATGTAACTGCAGTTTGATTAATGAAAGAATATGAAAGAATGTGTTTAAATTTATAAGATTTTAATTTTAAAATGAATTTTAAATTTAAAAAAGAGCTCGTTATAAATAGATGTTAAAGTCTTATAACTCTATAAATAATTTGACTCACCCCCATAAACTTCAAACTCACACACAGAGAGAGTTTTTAAGGATGTTGAAGAGCTTTCATTGTTTGAAAGTAGGACGAACGTTTTAAATGGTGAATCTGCCACCTCAAAAGGGATCGTATATAATTCTTTTAATTTTTTATCAAAAGAACTATATATTAACAATTCAGTGTCATTAATGGTAATTCCTTTTAGGGAGAATCCTTGCAGTTGATCATTCTCATTTTGATTTTCTGAAATTAAGAAATAATTTATAATTATATAAGTTGGTATTAATGATAAAGGCACAAAAATGTATTTAGCTGTATAGACAAGATTTTGTAAATTTAATATTACTGTGCGTAAATTCTCGATGTACCTCTGTTAACACTTTGCAAGGAAACAATCCCTTAAAAAAAATTAAACAATATATAAAAAACGTAAAAAAACAACGTTTTTTCTTTCTTTTTAAAAGCTAGAAATCATTATATACGAGATAAATAAAAGTATGTTCATTTGTATATACATTGCAAGTCAATCCTAAAATCCAAAATTTTAGATATGTANGTGTGTGTGTGTGTGTGTGTGTGTGTGTGTGTGTGTGTGTGTGTGTGGGCTAAATATATTAACTAAACCGTCTTTGAACAGACGTTAGAATTTCATAACCCCATTGGAAATTTTTATTATTTTTAAAAATCATATTTGGTCAATAATTTATACTTTTGCTAAATAGACACTTTTTAAATTACCTTTGATATAACTAATGTTAAAAATGGCATACGGGTCTCCAGTCGTAAAATGTGTTTTTACTATTAAAAATTAAAACTTATTTTTAAAAAACTACAATTTGAGTCGGGGGCCCTATGGGTGCAAATTGCATAGTTCAAAACAAAAAGAAAAGAGCTTATTTCCATTTGGATCATGATGAGAATATTTGTTAGTCCAAATCTGATTTAAAAAATCGAGTGGTAACGAATGATTAAAATGTTTTAAACGTTAACGGAAAAGAGATTAGGGGCCAAGGGCCAAAAAAGATTGAACAAATATGATTGTATTGACTAAACGAATTTCAACATAGGCCTTCAAATTTTTATCTTCCGAGTTTTATAAAAATGCATTTATAGAGTATCCCAAGTTTTTTTTAAAATTTGTAATTTAGGTGAAAAAATTGCAATTGAGTGATAAATTTGCATGCTACCATCCAAATCATGCATGCGTCTACCTGCACAGGATGTTGAAGAATTTGTGATGATTAACTTTTTATTTAAGAAAAAAATACATTAGGGTCCCCGTCTCCCAGTAAGTGGAAATTTAAATATTTTTTCGCTTGTTACCAGCACGGGTGTGTACTCAACAGTGTCCTTAAAGTTTCATGCTTCTTACTACGTGGGGAATAGGAAAATTAGGGATGAGTCAGTTATTATATCAGAAAAAATACATTGAGGCCTCCCGGCTCCCAGTGATTAATACTTTAGATATTCTTTGCCTGTATCCATTGTGGGAGAGTACTAAACAACTTCTCAAATTCGTATGTTTCTACCACAACGGGAAAAGGAAAAATAGCAATTTTTTCAGTAGAAGGGGAACAAAAGTTTTTGGGGCCACGGCCCCCATGAAAGTTAATTCTATTTTTAAAAAATTGCAATAATCGTGGCAAGAGGCTATTCAACAACTTACCTAAGTCTCATGCTTTTACCGACACAGAAAGTTGGAGTATTAGGGATGAGGAAATTTTTAATATAAGAAAAAAACATTTTGGCCCCCCGGCCCCCAGTAAGTGAGAATTTAAATATTATTTCCAACTGTTACCATTGTGGACGTGCACTGAATAACTGCCCAAATTTTCATGTTTTTACATAAACGGGAAAAAGGAGAATTAGTGATTTTCAGTTTTTATAAAACTAACATAAGTAAAAACTTCATTTGGGCACACAGCCCACAGGAAAGGATAATTTAAATATTATATTCATTTTTTACCATCGTGGAAGTGTACTGAACAACTAACCAAAGTTTCATGATTCTGCCTACGCGGGAAATAGGGTAATTAGTGATTTTCATTTTTTATTTAGTCCTTGTAATGGAAAAAAGGCTTTTAGGCCCCAGATACCCATGAGTGTGATACCCATGAGTGTGATATTTAAAAAAATTTCTTAACAATAAGTGTTACAATAGGCTACTCAATAATTTTGCAAAGTTTTATGCTTCTGCCGACGCGGGAAATATAATAATTAGTGATTTTCATATTTTACGTATCCCATGGAAGAGAAAAAAAACATTTGTGGGCCCCCTGCCCCCATTAGTGTGATATTAATTTTTTCCGCTAATAATTGTCACAATAGGCTATTCAACAACTTTGCAAAGTTTCATATTTCTACCTACACGTGAAATGGAGAATTAGTGATGAGTCAAATTTTATATAAAAGGAAAAATACATTTGGGACCCCGTCTCCCAATGAGTGATATATTAAATATTTTTTACATGTCAGCATCACGAAAGTGTACTCAACGAATTTCCAAAGTTTCATGCTTCTACCAACACATGAAAGTTGATAAGTAGCGCGTTTCAGTATTTTAAAAAAATAGTTTTTGTGCTTCGGGGCCCACTTTTTGTGATTTCTAAACATTTTGTACGCCAGTAATCGTTCCGAGAGGCTACTCAATAATTTACCACAGTGTCATGCTTCTACCTACACAGAGAGTTTGATAATTAGTTATGAGTCAGTTTTTAATATAAGAAAAAAAAAATTAAATTTTGGCCCCCGGAACCCAGTAAGTGATAATGTAAATATTGTTTTCGCCTGTTACCATCGTAGAAGTACCTCTTAACAACTACCCAAAGTTTTATGCTTTCACCAACAAACAAATTAGGAGAATTAGTAATTTTCATTTTTTATATATGTCATATAAGGAAAAAAGCAAAATAATAGGCCCCCAGACCCTAGGGGTGATCACCTGGGGTTAAAACATAGCCTATGACATTTTCCGGGTCAAATTGGGGTTCCATGCTAAATTTCCCCACCCTGGATCCAACGGTGTGGATTTGTTTATATATNTTTTTACAGCAAAACCAATACTACAGGCTGCCTTATAACTAATAGCTCAATTACATCACCGGAAGAGGGTAGAAAAATATGTTTAACAAAAAGCGAGACGCGAGATAGATTAGCAATCATTAACTTTTACAATTAAAGATCGGAATATTTTTTTAAGTATCGTAAATATATTACACATGACACAGCGCAACACGAATGTATTAAAACGTTCTTTCAATATAATACACGCCGCGACACTCTAGAACAAAAATTAAAATTCTATATAATATAGATAGAAATAAATAAAAAAATTCATTAATTTAATTAAATTAGATTCGATAGATTAGAAATTTTGAGAGATCATTTTTATTATCGGCACTAGTTCCCTGCAATGTTTTAGCTCGCTAGCTTAGGAGGAAGTTGGTTAAAAGACGATCAAATTTTTTTTGGAAACCAAGTAAGCAGACACCATAATTTAATACAAAGGACTTATAAAGCCCAAGTTACTGCTTCCGTAAAACTGAGTGACAAAGTACATCAGTCCATAGCAGTTAAAAAAGGAAGAAACATTTTGGTTTCGAGATTATCACTGCGTATGGTGTTGCTCACCCTAAAATATTATATGACGTCATTGTATTAGCCTCTATTTCAATTTTGGAAAAGGTAACGATGTAAAAAGTAGATTTGATGACTTCTAATAATAAAATACTGTGCGTACATTTCAGAAAGTTTAATATTTCGTATTTATCAAACAAGTTATTTAGGCTTCTGAAAATATGGGCCCTAGTATCTATACTAATAAAAGGGAAAGCCCTCACTGACTCACTGACTCACTCATTCATCAATAATTCTCAAAATTCACGTGTAGGTAGAAGCATGAAACTCTAGGAAGTTGTTATTTACTCTCTCTCTACGACAATTGGCGAAAAAGTATTTTTAAAATCTCACTTTTGATGGGCCGGGGCCCCAAAAATGTTTTTTTTATACATCACCGATTCTCCAACATTTCGTGTAGGTAGAAGCATGAAACTTTGAGAAGTTGTTGGGTATCCTCTTACGAAATTTTTTTTTTAAAGAGTTTGGAAATTCACACTCAATTTGACCGGGGCCCCAAAAAGTTTTGTCCTTATATAAGCTATGTACTAATTGAAAATAAAGAATTCTCCAACTTTCCGTGTAGGTAGAGGCATGAAACTTTGGGATGTTGTTGGGTACCCTCTGACTACGAAAACTAGCGTACAGGGATTTTTAAAATCTCACTAATGTTGGGCAGGGGCCCACATTTTTTTTTCTACATCACTAATTCTTTAACTTCCCGTGTAGCTAGAAGCATGAAACATTTGGAAGTTGTTTGGTTCCCTCTTACAACAAAAATTGGCAAAAAAGAATTTTGAAAATTTCCAATCATGGGGGCCGGGGCCAATAAATGTTTTTTTTAAAAAAAAAGATAACAGCAATTTTCTCGCGCGTTAGTGCTGGAAGGTGGAGAATTAGTGTTGAGTGAGTGAGTGCAAAAAAAGCTATATTTGGGCCCCCGGCGCCCAGCGAGGGATATTTTAAATATTATTTCCCCTTCTGCCATCACGGAAGTGTATTTAACAAACTCCAAATTTACGTAAGTTTACCTATTTGGGAAATAGGAAAAATACTGCTTTAAATTTGTAAATTGCACATATTAGGAAAAAAACACGTTTTTAAAGCCCGAGCCTCAATGAGTGTGAATTTTAAAATTATTTTACCCCAATTTTCGTCGTGAGAGAGTACCCAACAACTTCCAAAATGTTTATGCTTCTACCTAAATGAGAATGGGAGAATTAGTGAGTTTTACTTTTTATATTGTTAATATTAGGAAAAAAAACTACATTTAGGCCCGCCCCAGCTCCCAGTAAGGGATATTTTAAATAATTATTCACCTGCTAACATCGTGGTAGTGTATTTAACAAATCTTAAATTTTCATGCGCTTGCGTATTCGGGAAATAAGAGAATTAGAGATCTTCAATTTTTATATATCATATATAAGGAAAAAACACATTTGTTCGGCCCCGGCCCTCATGAGTGTGCATTTTAAAATTATTTTACGCCCAATTTCGTCGTGAGAGGATACCCAACAACTTCCAAAAGTTGTTGGTTTTTACCTACACGATGAATTTTGGAATTTCTGATTTGTCGGTTTTTACTATAAGAAAAATTTATATTTGCGTCCCTGGCCCACTATGAGTGGAAATTTACCATTCCCTTTCAAAACTTTCATCTGTAGAATTGTATTCAACATCTTCCCAAAGTTTTATGATTCTACGTACAAGGGGAAAGGGAGAATTGTTGATGTTCAATTTGTATATAGTTAATATTAGGAAAAAAACTACTCCTAAAAAAAATGTCCAAAGTTTCATGCCTCTACCTATATGGGAAATATGAGAGTTAGTGATTTTCAATTTTTATATAGCTCATATTTAGGAAAAAAACGTTTTGGGGCCCCGGCCCCCATTAGTTGGAAATTTAACATTCTCTTTTGCCAATTATCATTCGAAGCATGAACTCAAAAAATTTACAAAGTTTCATCCTTATGACTATACGAGAAAAAGGAGAATTAATGATTTGCAATTTGTAAATAGCTCATATAAGGAAAAAAAGCTGTTTTGGGGCCTCATAACTTTTGGGCCCCAGTATCTCTATGAATGGGAATTTACCGTTCTCTTTCGCCAATTATAATCGGGAGATTGTATTAAACAATTTCCTGAAGTTTCTTGATTTCTACCTATATGGGGAATGGGAGAATTAGTGATTTTCAATTTTAAATTTGAGGCTCCAATCCCCAAGTAAGACATATTTTTAAAAAATATTTCACTTGCTTGTATCCTGAAAGTGTTTTTATCAACTCTCCAACCTTTGATGACTCTACCTACTCGGGAAATAGGAGAATTGGTGATTTTTAATTTATATATAGCTCATAAAATGAGTGGAAATTCGATACTCTCTTTTGCCAAATATCGTCGGAAGCATGTACTAAAAATTTTCTAAAGTTTTATGCTTCTACCTACACGGGAAATAGAAGAATTATTGATTTTCAATTAGTATTTATCTTATAAAAGGAAAAAAAAAACAGTTTGGTGCCCCGGCCCCCATGAGTGTGAATTTCAAAATTATTTTTCGCCAATTTTTATTGTATGAGGGTACCCAACAACTTCCCACATTTTCATGCTTATACCTAAACTGGAAGTAGAAGAATTAATGATGTAGATTTTTGGCCCCCAGCCCTACATGAGTTAGTTATTTCCCCTCGGGCCCAAGACGGCATATAGTGCAGAGGTCATGGATTTCCATTTGCGACGATCCGTTGCTAATTGTATTAATTCCTGGTTATTTCTTAGACCCATTGTTGAGCTTTATCTTATATTTGTTCTACGCAGGGTTTCTTTTGGTCTTCCTTGTTTTCTTTTGTCTGTTGGTGTCCACATGAGTATTTCAAAAATTCCCTTTGCACCAATTTTCGTAGTCTGAGGGTACCCAACAACCTCCAAAAATTTCATGCTTCTAACTACACGGCAAGTTAAAGAAATATTGATTTTCTGTTAGTTTATAGCTTATATAAGGCCCCCATGTGTGTGAATTTCAAAATTCGTTTTCGCCAATTTTTGTCTTAAGAGAATACCCAACAATTTTCCAAAGTTTCATGCTTCTACCTACACGGAATCTTGGAGATTTTTGGCCATTTTTCGTCGGGAGCAAGTACTCAAATAATTTCCAAAGTTTCATACTTCTACCTAAAGGGAAATCGAAGAATTTGTGACTTTCAATTTTTTTAATGCTCATATAAGGAGAAAAAAAAGTTTTTGGACCCCGGCCCCCATGAGTGGGAAATAAACTTTTTCTTTCTTTCTAATTATCGTCGAGAGCATATAATAATTTTAAAAAAAAAAAGTTTCATGCTTCTTACTAAAAGGGAAATAGGAAAATTGGTGATTTTCATTTTTTAAAGAGACCAAATAAGGAAAAAAATGTTTTTTAGGCCCTGTCACACATGAAGGAGATTCTAAAATATATTTTTGCCAATTTTCGTAGTCAGAGTGTACCGAACAACCTCCCAAAGTTTCATGCTACTACATACATGGGAAGTTGGAGAAATATTGATTTTCAATTTGTATATAGCTTATATAAGGGTAAAACATTTTATGGGGCCCCGGCGCCCATGAGTGTGAATTTCAAAATTATTTTTCGCTAATTTTTGTTGTAAGAGGATACCCAACAACTTCCCAAAGTTTCATGCTTCTATCTACACGGAGGTTTGAGAATTTTTGCCAATAATTGTCGGGAGCAAGTACTCAAAGAATTTCCAAAAATTCAAAATTCTACCTATACGGGAAATCGGAAAATTTGTACCTTTCATTTTTTATAATGCTCATATAAGGAAAAAAATTATTGGACCCTGGTCCCCATGAGTGGGAAATTAACTTTTTCTTTCTTTCTAATTATCGTCGAGAGCATATAGTAATTTTTTAAAAAAGTTTCAGGCTTCTTACTAAAAGAGAAATAGGAAAATTGGTGATTTTCATTTATTAAAGAGACAAAATAAGGAAAAATATGTTTTTTTGGCCCTGGCACACATGAGCGAGATTTAAAAAATATATTTTGCCAGTTTTTGAAGTCAGAGTGTACCCAACAACCTCCCATAGTTTCATGCTTCTACCTACACGGGAAATTGGAGAAATATTGATTTTCAATTAAATTATAGCTCATATTAGGAAAAAAACATTTTATGGGGCCCCGGCCCCCATGAAAGTGAATTTCAAAATTCTTTTTCGCTAATTTTTGTTGTAAGAGGATACCCAACAACTTCCCAAAGTTTCACACTTCTAACTACAGAGAATGTAGGAGAATTTTAGCCAATTATTGTCGGGAGCAAGTACTCAAAAATTTCATAAGTTTTATGCTTCTCACTACACGGGAATAGGAAAATTGGGGATTTTAATTTTTTAAAGAGACCAAATAAAGAAAAAATATGTTTTTGGGCCCAGGCATACATGAGCGAGATTTTTTAAATATATTTTTGACAATTTCCGTAGTCAGAGTGTACCCAACAACCTCCCAAAGTTTCATGCTTCTACATACACGGGAAGTTGGAGAATTAGTGATGAATGAGTGAGTGATTGTGTGAGTGAGTCAGTGAGGGCTTTCCCTTTTATTAGTATAGATATACTAATTGAAAATTAATAATTGGCGAAAATGAATTTTGAAATTCACACTTATAGGGGCCGGGGCCAAAAAATGTTTTTTTTTAACCTTAAATAAGATATACACTATTTGAAATCAATAACTCTTCTATTTCCGGTGTAAGTAGAAGCATGAATCTGTAGACATTTTTTAGTACATGCTTCCGACAATATTTGGCAAAAAGAAGGTATTAAATTTCCCACTCATTGGGGCTGGGGCCCCGAAAACCATTTTTTCATTATATAAATTAAAAATCACCAATTCTCCTATTTCCCGAGAAGGTAGACTCATTAAAGATTTGAGAGTTGATAAATACACTTTCAAGAAACTTTGGAAACTTTGGAAATTTTTTGAGTACACGATCCCGACAAAAACTGCCCAAAAAAAGAAAGTTAAAATTCCCTGTCATGTGGGACCTGGGGCCAAAATATAGTTTATCTTTTATTTAAAACCGACTCATCACTAATTCTTCAACTTCCCGTGTAGAAAAGACAATTAAATTTTGAGAAGTTGTTAAGTAGCCTCAAACGGCAAAACTTGGCGAAAAAGAATTTTTTTAAATCTCGCTCATATGGGACCGGGGGCCCAAATTTTTTTCCCTTATATGGGCTCTGTAAAAAATAAAATAAACAAGTTTCCTATATCCCGTGTAGATAGAAGCATGAAACTTTGGAAATTTGTTGAGTACGTGCTCTCGACGATAAGGTGAAAAAATAGTTAAATTTCCCGCTAATGGGAGCTGGGGGGGGGGACGTTTTTTTGCCTAATATTGGCTCTATAAAAATGAATATCACCAATTTTCCTATTTCCCCTATAGGTAGGAGCATGAAACTTTGGCCATGTTTTGAGTACACGTTCCCGACGAAAATTGGAAAAAAAGAATGTTAAAACTCCCTCTAATGGGGGGCCGTGGGTCCAAAAATATAGTTTTTCTAATATTGAAAACAGACTCATCACCAATTCTCCAAATTTCCATGTAAGTAGGAGCATGAAATTTTAAAGTTGTTGCAAACCCTCTCACGAAGAAAATTCGTTTTAAAAAAATTGAAATACACACTCATGGGGGCCGGGCCCCAAAACCGTTTTTAAAAAATCTTATATGAGCTATATAAAAGTTGAAATTTTATACTTTTCTTTTTTCTCGAATAGGTAAGGGCGTGCAACTTTAAGGGGTTCTCAAATACACTTTTACGATGGTAGAAAGTGAAAACATTTAAAATATACCTTTCTTCTTGCTAGGCGCTTAGGGTCCAAATAAATTTTTTAATGCACTGACTCACTCAATCATCACTAATTCCCCAACTTTCCGTGTATGTAGGAGCATGAAAATATGGGAAGTCGTTGAATACCTTCTAACGACGAAAAGAATTATTAAAACTCCAAATTATTTGGGGCTTGGGGTCCAAAAGTTATTACTCTTTATCTGTAAAAATTGAAAATCACTATTAGTCCTTTGTGCCGAGTATGTTGAACTTAATAATTTTTGAAGTAGTTGAGTACACTTCCTCGATGGTAATAGGTGAATATAAAATTAAATTATACCCTTTCTGCCTGCAGGCGGCCCCCATGTAGTTTTCCTATTAAATGAGCTATGAAAAACTGAAAATTACTGTTTCTACCATTTCCTGTGTAGGTAAAAGTATAAGGCCTTTTGTAATTCTTTAATAACACCCAGCGATGGTAATAAGGAAAGTAATTATATAAATTTTTAAAATTTACCCTAATTGGTGACCGGGGGCCCAAAACCTTTTTTGTCCTAAAATGGACTATATAAAACTAAATCAACACAAATTCTCAAAGTTTCCATGCAGATAGAAGCTTGAAACTTTGGGAAGTTGTAGAGTACACTCCCGTGATGGTAAGAGGCAAAAAATATTAAATCCTTTCTCAATATGAGGACGATTGCCTAAATATAGGTTTTTTTTTATAATTAACTATATAAAAAAGACGCATTTTTCAATAACCAAAATCCTATTTTACCGCAGCAAAGCGCGGGTAAATTGCTAGTGTTGACATAAAAATGAAGCTCATATTTCAAAGATTTACCTTCGAAATTATTTCTTCCTCTAATTACAATTAACAAACTAACTGATGTTCTTAGAGCTTCAGAAATATTAAATTAAGATTCTCATGAGTTTCTACTAATGTTTGCGGCACAATCTCTTAAATTGTTAACATTAAGCCGAGGTCAACTTGAGTTTTCCAAGAAAATGTAAATGATCTTTATTGTCCATTTTGTAGACCAGCTAAACACATATTCTTGAATGCATTCACGGCAGTTCGAGTCTCTTTTGTGGTCTAGCCTATTAAGCCTATTAATCTCGAGTCACAGAACACGACAGTGTCAAAACCTACAAGTTCCGACCCTAGTAGTGTTTGGTGCACACTTTCCAGGGCCCTGTGTACAGCTTCAAGCTCTGCGTTGTAATTTGACGCAATAGTCCCACAGGATCTTGAAATTTCCTCTTTTGGTGACTCTCTTACTGGGTATAGGATGAGCGCACCATAATCTTCAGTTCTTTCTCTAGGTTTGGCAGACCAATCCGTGAACACTTTCACTAGGTTCCCGCGAACCCTTCAATTGTCTCAAGGGCAGCCGCTTTGTGCATATGTTCAGGGCTGCATTTCGTCACTGCCGTGTCAGCCAAAGACTAATGTACGCTGGTACGTGTAGCTTCGGCATAGGGTGGTTTTATTGGGACGCTAATCGTTCTCTGTCTGTTTCTGGGGGGTTGGAAAGTCCTATCAAGCTCTAGTACTTGATGCATAAACGAGGACCGTTTCAACTTCCCACGTACGCCCCAGTTATTATGCATTTTGTAGCAGGTTTCCCTATTGTCCAACCTGCGGTACCGCTCTACATTTGCGATGAATTCAACGGCAGCTGTGCGTGCTGTTATATACGCATCACAGATAAATCTCAGTGCCTGGTTCAGCCCGGTTTTTCCAATACCGTTTTGCTGGCAAAGGCTTGTACCGGCATGCTATAGTTCATTATCGACCTAACACTTACCAGATATAGAGCTATGAGAGTACTTGCTCCAGAGCCCCAATTTGTGCAAGCTAACTTTTTCACCAAGTTGAGATATGCGGTTGTCTGTGAGTACAGGTCTTGTACAAAATTGTGCATTTGTATCTTTTGATCCAGTTTGACTCTCAGGTAAACCGGTTGTTTGTCCCATTTGAATGCTACATCGTTTATTTTAAGCACAATCTCCTATTTGAGAACGTTTTGGCTTTTAGTGAAGAGCGAATAGACCGTCTTCTCGTTGTTAGTTTCCATTTGCCACCTCTGCATAAACATACTGATAGCTGAAAGATCGAGCTGTAGTATCTGTTGCAGTCGGTGGACATCCTTACCAGTGCTCCATATGACTAAATTGTTTGCATACATTGCTGCGCTGGTTTGCAACACACGAGGTAGGTCATTGATGTAAGCCAAGAACAATGTGCAACTGAGTGCCGACCCTTGGGGTTGACCCTGTTGCAGCGTTCTTTTACTAGAGGGTTTCACAGCCATAAGTGTTGCAATCGTCCGGTTTGTGAGAAAACCTTGGATCCACCTGTACATGTTCGCAGTTATGCCTAAGGCTTGTAGTTTCAGAAACAAATTGGACCTCCAGACCTTATCATAAGCCTGTCGGTGGTAAAACAATACTGCCACAAGATGCATTTGTTTCTGGGGCCCATCTGTTATGGACTGGAGAAGACGGAGCACTTAATAAACTGGCTGCTTTCCCTTCCGATTGAATTATCTAAGTATGTAACTTATATTTTGCCTCACAAACAATGTTGAAGAAACATGCAGAACGACACAGAGCTGGTACTCAGTAAAATGTGCACCCCTAAACTTTTCCAGAATCAGCCCAGCTAAAACTCATGGGTCTTTTAACAATTAATGGTAGAAGGCAACGAGAACACATTGCAGCTATTGCCAGCAGTGAAAATGTGCATTCAGGGGCTTCTGAGCGGCTAGATAAGAACGAAATGATCGGTCTGCAATTATGCCTTCAGAAAACAATTATGGTGAAATATTGATACTATTCATAAGAATAGATTAACAATTTACATCACCATGGTAACATGATGTCCATTAAATATTTTTTTTAAAAAAGATTAAACATAATTCACAGGACCGTAATAAAAAGATTCGTGAATCTAGTCTTTTCAATCAAGTTGTTTTGTTTCTTTTTTTAGTTTATAAACCATGGGGAGGTTAAGTGTCGCTGATATACTTCTTATCATGTGTCAATAGATTGCTTAATTGGAAGATTATCTAAAACGTGACCTTACCCATTGTAAACGATGTATGTTATGTAAATGTCATGTCTATTTACAGCATTTTGTTTTAAAATTGGATCTAGAACTAGAATGAGTTAAACTTTTTCATTGAATAACTATGACAACGTGACAATTATCTCCTTTATTATTAAAGTCCTTTTATTTAGGAAGAGCCCTAAATTATATATATATTCCTAATGGCTCCGGCAAATCGGAATACGGCCATTTCAACAAATCTGAGTCAGGCTCCGCCGAATTTCAAAATTTTGAATTCGGTACATCCCTACTTTAAAGTGGAAATTTTATATTTTATTAAAGTTTGATTGATAGTTAGGTGTATTTTAAGTATTAAATTAAATATAATAACTTTTCAAAAATTCGAAAGTGTGTCGTAATTTAAGGGGGTGTCCCGAGATATGTGACACTTTGTGAAAGGGGGAGGGGGTTAAATTAGCGTGACGTACTTGTGGACGATCCCGAGATTAAAAATTATTCACATGGGACTGAGGTATTTGGAAAGCACAAAATGGTCTTGAAAGTGAATGAAATCATCGGATATCGGTGTTCGTTAAGTTTCCACCATTTTAGTGGGCTAATGGATTCGGAAACGTTCATCTTCCTTTTGTAACGCATTTATTCATCAGAACAGCTGTCGTCATTTTCAGTCTCTGAGTCGACTCCATTACTGCCATTAGCTTATCATGCTTTTTGATATGTTTTAATAAGTAGGCGAAGTATTAGAACCATTGTAAACAAACTTTGTCAACATTGTAAACATTCCAAAGAAATCAATAGTTTAAATCCAAAATATTCGTGTAATCGTCACGAAACTAATTATTTTTTGGCCGCTATTTTTGCCTTTTTTTTCTTTATGAGCTCAAATAATTTGTAAATAATGCTTCGACTAATCGTTAAGAAATAATTTAATCGTTTAAATCGATCTCAATGACAAACTTAAGGAAATATCAGGTGCATATGTAATGGAAATCAGCTCAGAGAAAGGCGAGATATTGGTTAACACTTCAGTTGCAAGTATGGCAAACCTCATAATGAAAAAACAAAAGCTGGAAGAGGTACATAACTTCAAATACCTAGGAGTAATTATATCTAGGGATGGTACATGTGACGCTGAAACTCGGGCTATAATTGGGTTGACAATAACAGAAAAGACGAAATTAATGATAACATAAAACTTCCATCAATGTTGCCTTCAATAAAAGCTCAGATTATACAAAACCATTGCACTGTATGGATGTGAGATCAAAACACTATGGGCAACAACTTAAAACAAGCTGTAGGCATTTGAAAACCAATAAATTTGAAACATTTTCCAGATCTCTTATCTAGTATCTAAAACACAAAAGAAGTGAGTATGTTTAAGACATAATATCCTCCGTTGCTAGTGGGTACGAAATTATTATATCGACAATTAAGAGATAAAAGCTGGCATAGTTCTGACATATGATGCGACATGAAATCCTGACAAAAATCATTCTTAAAGTCACCGTAGCAAGAGGCCAGCAAATCTTGGCAGCGAAAATGTAGGCTGACAATATTAAGGAAAGAAAAACACGTTTTCCATCTACTAACTTATAAGCCTGGTGGCAGTCACGACCCAATTTTGTTACTAAAGGAATAGACAAGGATGAAGTTGAATAAATAGTATGTCGCCGCTTAAGAAAGGCAAATGTGGAGATCGTTATCTGTTAAGGAGTCCATGCGCTCGGTCACGTGAGACATTTGCGATGTAAGGAATGCGGTGGTGTGTCAGGGTTAAATAAAGGCCAATGGTCAGTGGGTATGGTGTGTTCATGGGAGAGAGACGAACACGAGACTTGTGCTGAGGAGTTCAAAGTATGAAGTGTGCACGCAGATTGGAGCTGCAGAGTAAGAAATTAGAAGTGAGAAGTTGAGAGACAGAGATATAACTAGTGGAAGTAAAAGGAACAATGTCACATATTGTAAAATAAGTGAACGTATTTGTTATTGCATTATTAAAGAACATTTTTCCTGGATTTTATTAATGAAGGGAATTATTGTGTGAAAGAATATACTGTTAGACAAGCCCAAGAAGAAACGCAACATGGGTCAATCAAAGAAAGTGAGAATATGAGGCCTCGGCCGTGACATAAAATGGCATCAGAGGCAGCCATCCTGTGACACGCTCCTCTCAACGACCAAAACGGTCACAGGTCTGATGATGATGATTGGAATATCGTGAAAGTAGTGTAATCGTGAAGTAACGTCTTATATATTAGGCCCAGCAGACGCTGTCACTAGAGCAGACGAAATTCAATAAGGTCCTACAAAATATAAAAAATGTAGTAATGAAATTGAGAACTTAATCGAGTAATCTTTATACATAACTAGCTAATAACCCGCGCTTTGCAGCGGTAAATTTGGATTTCAGTTAGCGTTGAGAACCCGTAAACACTTATTCAAAACCCCTTTGTTTTCAATCTGGATCATGATCAGTGGTGGATTTAACTATAGGGCAGGGGGTGGCTTGCTCCCCCTGCGCCCCGGTTTGGTCTAAAATGGCGCCCCCCTCAATGAACACTAAAAAAGTTTCACTAGAGCTTAAAAAAGTTTGCTGAACAGCAAACTTCTAATCAACATTAAACCGCAATACGACAATTTTGGCTTGCTAAATATCCTATTTCAAAACTGTAATGTCTGGTTTGGTCAGTCAAGAGCGTCGCCAAGGTGAAAGAATAGAGTAAAAATTGAAATGAATGATATATGTGACGTTGTTCTTAGCAAAACAAGGTTTGCCATTTCGAGGACACAGTGAAAATGTGTGCTTTAGTGATGGTAGTCGTAGAAATACTGGAAATTTTTGTGAAATGTAATCTTTATTAGCCAAATATGATTCTACTTTGGACAATAATCTACAGTTTGAAAAAAAGATCTTCATTTAAGCCATAATGTGCAAATTGATTTAATTCAATCACTTGCATCTGAATTATCGGTGATAATTGAAAATGAAGTAAATTTTGCACAATTTTTTCCTTTTACTATTGATTAAACCATTAATATATCTAATATTGATCAGATGTCTATTTATTTCCTGACGTTCAGTTTTAATATCAAGACATGTTGTGGAAAGATTTATAGGTTTTTATACAGCATAAGATTAACCATTAGGCAAATAAGGCACGTGCCCAGGGCACCAAACGTTTGGGGGCAGCACAACTCCTTAAGAAAAATGTGTATATTTTTTCAGTAGCCATGCATAATCGACATGGCATTTCTAATGTAAAATCGAGTCGCACATTATTCTTAAGTCTTATCCTCAGGTTATAAAAGCGTTATAATGTTTAAAAGTTTAAAAGAAGGCCAGTTACAGAAGGGTGACACCAGAAGAGAAGCAGAAAACATAGCAAAGAAGATGCAAGAATTAGAATTTTATCTCATGCTTGTCTAATGGGAAGATGCATTACAACATTTTCACAGGGTCAGTCAAGCTCTACAAAAAATTTAATAAGTGTGCTTATTTGTGTTCTTACTAGCAGATAACTTGCCTCAATCTAGGAATGAATTTGAAAGGTTTGAAGAAGCTGCAAAATAAATAACACCAGGTCAACTTTGACTGGTAATCGTAAAAGAAAATGTTCTTTGATGGCGAAGCCCCTGAGGTATCACTTAATGTCAGAGAAAAATGTCATAATTTACTTTTTATGCCATTCTTGACACAATTGAGGCAAAGATGAGTAGACAAGAACGGGTATATAATGATAAAGCAGTTCCATTTTCTTGTTTGGTATATGTACCATAAACATTACAGTGTTTAATGACTAATAAACGCTTATCTTGAAGATCTGTACAATAATTTACATACTGAACTACGAAAGTTCCACTCATATATTCGTAACAAGTTTGTTACATCAAAATCTTCATACAACACCACCAGTCATGCAGAAATATACAAAGTGATAGAGACAACATCAAGTGGGCTTTTCCAAACGTAAAAGTTGCTTTGCGCATAAAATTTATTGTTACACCTGTTCATGTAAGGGCTCTTTTTCTCAGTTAAAATGTAATTAAAAAATCGAAGTAAAGGAAACAAGAAATTTTTCCTTATCTCTGCTGATAATTGAGGCAGACTTGTGCACAATTAACGCTGATAACGTACTCAAAAACTTTGCCAGATTTAAATCTAGAAGAAAATTTTTTTTTTAAACTATGGAAAAGTTATAGTTTGTTCGTCTCTTATTTTTACAAAATTAATTGACAAATAATTTAAATACAGAAGTTGTAGGTTTTATTTGAGTGATATTAGACCAAACATGTGCTAACAGCTGGTGTTATTTGCAAGTTTTTGTTGTTGTTTTTTTCTCTGTGCATAATATTGAACATACAAGCTGTCTGTGGAGGATCCGGGCCACATGCAGAAGGGGGCACCCATGTAGGTTTGTGCCTGTGGCAACTAGATGGTTAAATCTGGCCATGCTTTTATACTTTGGAAAACAGTAATGCCGCCGAATTTGCTGAGAAGATTTTAACGAAACTACAAATTACAAAAGCAAAACATCGATATCACACTTTGTCGAGGACATTCAAACGATGGCTCTTCGGTGATGTCTGAAATTAAGAGTGTCCTTCAAACTCATTTTAAGAAACTTTCACCCAATGTTATCTATGTTCATTGTTGTGCCCATGTTTTGAAATTGGTAACTATCGAAGCAATGTCTGTTAACAGTGATGGGTGGTTGTTTTCCGGAACAGCTAAAAGGTTGTATGCATTCTTTACATCTAGTTTACCACGTCTACATACTCTTAAAGATAAACAGTTGATACACTGAAATGAATTTCTGATACAAGAGGGGAACGTCGTTAGCATGCAGTTGATGCAGTTGTTGGATCATTCTCTACTAATCTAGCCACTCTAGAAGATATAAATTCATGGGAATCATCATAACATAAATGAAGTGTTAGAGCAGAAGTTATGGGACTATCTGTTATAATAATAAAATATTCTTTCGTCTTTTCTAATGATATTTGTACAAAAGTTGTTGGATAAAACCTTCATGTATCAAACTACTTGCAGCGCAAGAGCATTAACATTGTATTTGCAAAACAAATGATCGATGGTGGAAGAAATAATTTTGTTGAAATGAGAAGCGATAAAGCTTTTGAAATTCTGAAAGTATAAATAAAAACATTTTTTAACAAAAATCATTCCAAACTAATTTTTAAAAACAAATTAAAAAAAAAAAGCGAATTGCAAAAAAGAAAGGTATTGCAGACGAACTTAGCAGAGATGAAAGGGCTCATGATCCAACTACAAGCTTTAAATCTGAAACGTACTTCACTTTCTTAGATACACTTGTAACACAAATAGATAATCAATTTAATGACTTTCGGGGCACAGTCATTTATTTCTTTTGTATTGATCCGTCACAAATGTCGGAAAAATAAAGATTCTTTTCGAAGTTAATGCAAAATTTACAAACACGACGTTAACCTTGAGAAAGTAACCGTTAAATCAAATATTTGTATGCATCAAGAGGTCCATCAAAACAACTTACAGAGTTTCTTCCATTCTCGACTGAAAAACAAATGGCATCAGGTCTCCCTAATTTGTCTATACTCTATAAAATTTACTTTAATCTTCCTGTTAGTATTAGCAGTGATTGAAGATAATCAAAAGTTATTTGCGCTCAACAATTACAAACAAACACCTGTCTGGATTGGCATTAATTTTAACTGAACATGATTTTTGACTTTGAGAAAATTGACTTTGAATCAACGATAAGTCGTTTTGCTTCAATGAAATCACATAGATAGGAATTTAATTATGGCCAAGGGCTCTATATAAAATCGCATAAACTAAGTTTATTTTTTTGATCAATAAATCTACGATTGAAATAAATTTACCTTACTATTTTAAAGACATATCTTTTTATATTGTTGATTCTGTTTGAATTGTTCGAGGATTTGGAAAATTTACTCTATTAGTAGGCTAATAATAAGTATTTACCGAATGCTCGGTTATTTTTAAAATCTTGCGGCGCCCCCTGAAATTCTCCTGCCCCCCCCCCCCCCCACAAGCAGACAAAGCTAAATCTGCCACTGATCATGATAAATATACTAAATATATTAACTTAGACCGTCTTGTGTTTATTTGTTAAGATCTTATAAAATTGAATAAGGGATAAAATCTTAACATTACCCGAAAAAGACATTTGTTGCCCCAGTCCCGGTATAATTAGTAAGTATGAATTCACTGCACTGCAGTATTTTAATAAAGGCTCTGACGTACTCATACCAAGTTTGGTAAAGGATCTTTCATTTAGACAGTAGCTAACTCTGAAACTAATCTTTAAATAGCTCATGCAAGGAAAAAAGCAACATAATAGGTCCTCTTACCTTAGGGGTGGTAACCCTACCAAAATACCTACACTCTGCAGCGGAAGATAGATTTTAGTAAGTGTTGAAAACCCGTTTCCTACCCACTCAAAAGATCAATTGATTTACACAGTATCCCAAAATTAAATTTGTAACTTTCTTACATAAAGTGAAAAAACTACATTTGGGCCTCCGGCCTCCAGCGAGGGGCAATTTAAAAAGTTTTCGCCTGTTACCAGCGCAGGAGTGTACTCATCAGTTTACCTAAAATTTTATTCTCCTTCATACAAGGAAATTAGGAGAATTGAGGGATTTTCAGTTTTTAAATAGGTAATAAAAGGAGAAAAAAAACTTTATTTGTGCCCTTTCCCTTCCCAAAATAAGTGAGAATTTAAATATTTTTTCGACCGTTACCATCTAGGGATTGAACTCAATAACTTCCAAAAGTTTCATGCTTCTGTCTACTTGGAAAATAAGAGGATTGAGGATTTGCATATTTAATATAGTCCATATGAGAAAAAAAAGTTTTTGGCCTCCGGCCCAATAAGTGGGAATTAAAAAAAAACATATAAAGCCAATTATCATTGCGATGTGTTACTCAACAAATTTGCAAAGTTTCAGGCTTCTAGCTACATGCGAAATCGGAGAAATAGTGATGAGTCAGTTTTTATATAATAAAAATATATTTGGAGCCCAAGCCTCTATTGATTGATACTTAATATGTATTTTTGCATAACTTTTTTGGGGGAGTGAACGCAACAACTTCCCTAATTCACATGTTCATACATACACGGGAAAGTACAGAAGTAGCGATTTTCAGTAAAAAGATAAATACATGTTTTGGGCCCCTGGCCCGAGTGAATGTGAATTCTATTAAAAAATTATATATATTGTTGCAAGAGACTTTTTAACAACTTACTAAAGTTTCACGGAAAGTTGGAAAATTAGTGATGAGTAAATTTTTAAAAAAGGAAAAAAATACCTTTGGGCCCCGGGCCCCAGTACGTAATAATCTAAATATTGTTTTCACCTGTATCATTGTGGAAGTCTACAGAACAACTACCCAAATTTTCATGGTTTTACCTACACGGGAAATAGGAGAATTAGTGATTTTCAGTTTTCATGAAGCTCATATAAGGAAAATACTTTGTTTAGGCCCTGGACCCCAGGAAGTGATACTTTTTTCACATCTTTAACCATCGTGGAAGTGTACTAAATAACTTACCAAAGTTTCATGCTATTGCCTACGGGTGAAATAGGACTATTAGGGATTTTCTTATTTTATATAGTCCATGTAAGGGAAAAAAGATTTTTGGGCTCCCGGCCCCCATGAGTGTGAATTTTAAAAATATTTTCCGCCAATTATCGTCGCTTTCGACTACTCAACAACTTTTCAAATTTTATGCTTCTACCTACACGGTAAATTGGAGAATTAGTGATGAGTCCGTTTTAATATTAGAAATAAATACATTTGGGCCCCCGGTCCCCCAGTGAGTGATACTTTAAATATTTTTTTCATGTTACTATCTCGGGGCTTTACTCAACGACTTCCTAAAGTTTCATGCTTCTACTTACACGGGAAAGTGGATAAGTAGCGATTTTCAGTATTTAAAAAAAACACGTTTTTTGGTGATACCAGGCCTCCATAATTGTGAATTCTAAAAAAAAAATATTATTCCAATATTCGGAGCAAGAGGCTAGTAACAACTTACCAAAGATTCATGCTTCTACCTATACGGAAAGTTGGAGAATTAGTGATGAGCCCGTTTTTAATGAGAGAAGAAAACTACCCCGGATCCCAGGAAGTGATAATTTAAATATTGTTTTCACCTGTTGCCGTCGTGGACGTGTACTTAACAACTACTCAAAGTGTCATGCTTTAACCTACACGCGAAATAGAAGAATGAATGATTTTCAGTTTTTATTTAGCTCATAGAAGAAAATAAGCAAATAATGGGTCCCCTTGCCCCAGGGGTTGTCACCAGGGTTTGAAACATAGCCTATGACCTTTTCTGGTTTAAATTAGGATATTATTCAAAGTTTCAGCATCCTGGGTCCAACGTTGTGGAATTGTATTGGTAACTAACAAACAAACAAACAAAGTTCATCTTTTATATTACACTAAAGGCAAGTACCCGGCTTCGCACGGGTTTTAAATAAGGTTTTCTGTAGAAGCGTAGGCCTACATACTGTTTATTGACATGAAGTAAAAGGAAACATTTATATTGAAGCAGGTCAAATACAATTGCCTATCCAAAAAGCAGAGTGTCTTTAATTCTATACCAGCAATCCCAAAACTCTGGCACACCAGTTAAGACTGCACCAGCGTGGTAGTGTAATTAACAACTTTCCGAATTCCCATAATTCCAAACAGTAGAATTAAAGATTTTCAATTTTGTATATAACTTATATGAGTTTAAAACAACACTAAATTTGGGCCCCAGGCTCCCAAGAAGTGTTATAAATATTTTTTTTCGCTTGTTACAATCGCAGAAGTGTACTCAAGAACTTCCGAAAATTTCATGCTTCTACCTACTCGAACATATGAGAATTAGTGGTTTTTAAATTTTATAAGGCCCATGTAAGGAAAAAACGTATTTGGGCATCCGCCCCCCCCCCCATGAGCAGGAGTTTTAACATTTTTATTTGTTAATTTACGTGGTGAGTGCCTCCTCAAAAAATTTCCAAACTTTTATGCTTCTACCGATAACTAAAATTAGAGAATACGTGATGAGTCTGTTTTTATATCAGAACAAATACATTTTGGCCCCGCCCCCAGGGGAGTGAGTTTCTTTTTACTCCTCTTACCATTGCGGATATGTATTGCTCAACTGTCCAAAGTATCATGCTTCTACTTAAACGGGAAGTAGGATAATTAGTAAGTTTCACTCTTTATATCGCTCATATAAATAAGAAAACTACATTGGGCCCCGGCCACCTTAGAGAGATAATTTTAATATGTTTTCACCTGTTACCATTGGAGATGTGAAATACAGCTTATTTAAGAAAAAAAATATTTTGGCACAGCAGCCACGGCCTGAGTGAGAATTTTAAGAGACTTTTTCTCCATTTTTGTTTGGAGAGGGAGTTTAAAAACTTCCAAAAGTTTCATGTCTGTACGTATACGGTAAATTTGAGAATTAGAGATAAAACGGGCTTTAATATAAGAAATAAACTACATTTGGGACCTTAGCCCACAGGAATGGGGATTCTAAAATTCTTTGTTGTGAATTAGCGCTAGGAAAGTGTACTTAACAATTTCCCAAAGTTTCATTCTTTTAACTACACGGGAAATAGACGAATGGGGGATTTTCAGTATTTATATAGCGTATATAAGTTTAAAAAAAACTACATATGGGCCCCCGGCTCCCCATGAGGGGGATATTTAAAAATGTTTCTTGTAAAATATCGTCGGGATATCTTATCTTATCTTCGATATACAGACGCTCCTTCTATGCTGAAGATAATTGCGTCCACAGACCATGAGAGATGATCTGCTGGCAAGTGATGCAGCGGTCACAGGCCACGGCTAAAGGGGTTCCACGTATTACCCCAGCCGCCTAATTATTGTCTAGCTAGGTACCCATTCGGTGCTGGGTGACTCGGGGACTCCTCAGACCGCGAGAAAAAATCCTCACCTTCGTGTGGATTAGAACCCGTGACCATCGGTATAACAGTCGAGAGAGGTACCTCTCGACCTCCACGTCCTATAGCGTACTTATAAACATGCCAAAGTTTCATACATCTACCTACACGGGAAATAGGAGAATTAGTGATTTTCCATTTTTATATAGCTCATTTAGGGAAATAACTATTGTGGCCCCTGGACCCCAGAAAGTGATAATTGAAATATATTTTCGCCTGCGATAATTTAGGAAATGTACTAAACAATATCCTACAATTTCATGCTTCTGCCTAATCGGTAAATAGGAGAATTAGTTATTTTCAATTTTTTTACCTCAAATAAAGTGGGTGAAAAATGTTTTTGGCCCCCGGCCCCCATGAGTGGAATTTATATAACGAATGCTATTATTGACGGGAGAGTATGCCCAAGAATTTCCAAAAGTTTCATGGTTTTATCTACACGGTAAATTTGAAAATTTGTGATGAGTCAGTTTCTTGCCAAAGTTTCTTACTTCTGTCTATCCGTAAAATAAGATAATTAGTGATTTTCAGTTTTTTTATATATAGTTCATATAAGGAAAAACTACATTTGGGTCCTTAGCCCCCAGAAAGAGGTAATATAAATATATTTTGACTGTTACCATTGCAGAAGTGTACTCAACAATATCCTAAATTTTCATGCTTCTAACTCCTCGAGAAATAGAAAAATTGTTGATTTTCATTATTGTAAAGCTCAAATAAGGAAAAAAAAGGTTTTTGGCCCCCGGCGCCCATGTGTGTGAATTTATGAAATGAAACCTATTTAAGAACCTTCCCCATATAATTGTGTGTACGTTTACTAAATTTCACTTTACTGGGTTGTCTGGATCTTGAGTTATTAAGGAACAGACAGACAGACAGACAGCAAATATAAGAAAAAAAATTAATTGGGCCCACGGCCCACAGGAAGTGATAATTAAAATATTGTATTCAATTTTTACCATCGTGGAAGTGTACTTAACAATTTACCAAATTTGCCTACGCGGAAAATAGGATAATTAGGGATTTTCATGTTTTATATAGTCCTAGTAAGGGAAAAAAACGCTTTTGGGCCCCCGGCCTCCATGAGTGTGATATTTAAAATTATTTTTCGCCAATAATTGTCACAATAGGCTATTCAACAATTATGCTAAGTTTCATGCTTGTACCTACACGGAAAATTGGAGAATAAGTGATGAGTCTGTTTTTATATAAGAAAAATTACATTTGGGCCCCCGGCCCCAAATGAGTGATACTTTAAATATTTATTTACATGTTACCATCGCGGAAGTGTACACAACAAATTCCAAAAGTTTCATGCTTCTAACTACACGGGAAAGTGGATAAGTAGCGATTTTCAGTATTTTAAAAAAAATAGTTTTTGGGCCCCCGGGCCCCACTTTTTATGATTTTTTTAACACCAATAATCGTTCCGAGAGGCTAATAAACAATTTACCAAATTTGCATGCTTCTACCTACACGGAGAGATGAATAATTATTGATGATCCAGTTTTTAATATAAGACAAAAACTACATTTGGGCCCCCGGACCCTAGTAAGTGGTAATTTAAATATTGATTTTGGATGTTACCAATGTAGAAGTATACTTAACAACTACCCAAAGTTTTATGCTTTAACCTACACGCAAAATAAGAGAATTCGTGATTTTCAGTTTTTATATAGCTCATATAAGGAAAAAATGCAAAAAATGGGCCCCCTTTCCCTAGGGGTGGTCACCTTAGGTTAAAACATAGCCTATGACCTATTCCAGGTCGAATTGGGGTCCCCTGCAAATTTTCACCACCCTTGGTCCAACGGTGTGGATTTGCATTGGTAACAAACAAACAAACAAACTTTCAGCTTTAAATATTAGATTCACGTAAAAGACCATGTGCAAATGAGGTTGTCGAATGACGCCGCTGGGGTCGAAAAGAAAGATCACAGTTGGCAAGCGTAGTGGGATTAAAAGAAATAAAAAACAACCTTTAAAACCAAAGTTTTTGACTATAAATCATTTTTATATGAAACAGAACTAAAAGCATTGATTACATTCAAAACAAACAATTACAGACTGAAAGTGACTTTACTCCCAAATGCTCTAAAATGTGTACTGGTGGGGTGGAGGTGCGGTCAACGATCGGTAGAGTGAACTCAGCAAATTCGTGGATGTCAACTACAACAGACGGACATTATACATTCATATAAAGATACACTAAAAATGCATTAATTTTGTTACGATACATTCTATCGATCTGAAATGTTAAAAAAAATGCATTGTTACAAGTCTATTTTCAAAATTTCAGGCCGATAGCATGAAGTGAAATAGGTTATTTAATACTTTTTTTCCGCCGACGGGGAGACGACGGTGAAGTCAATATAAAGGATTTAAAAATAGGGTGGTGTGGGATGATGGCAATAATGCTTCTTGCTTTCACTTGCGTTGTTCCTTCACAGAAATAGTTATGATTCGTAGTGTACTGGTTATTACGTTCGCCTTGCATGCTGAAAGTCAGGGGTTTAAGTCCCAAAGGGAACAATTTAAAAGAAAAAATTCTTCTGCCCGTTCTTTTCCCCATATTTTGCGAACATAACTAACCCTATGATCGGCTAATCAAAGTTATTGGTTGTCAAAGGCTGGTAGTAAAGTTGGGGGCAGGTAACAACTACCGCTTTATTTTCATTACTACGTGCTGCTACTTGTGTCCACACCCTCCCCCCCCCCATTTCTTTGCACTTTACATGATGAACATGTCTGCGGCGTCTTATCTTAGATATACAGACGCTCCTTCTATGCAGAAGATAATTGCGTCCACAGACCATGAGAGATGATCTGTTGGCAAGTGATGCAGCGGTCACAGGCCACGGCTATAGGGGTTCCACGCATTACCCCAGCCGCCTAACTATTGTCTAGTTAGGTACCCATTCGGAGCTGGGTGACTCGGGTGACTCGTGACCATCGGTATGACAGTCGAGAGCGGTACCTCTCGACCACCACGTCCCACACTATGCTACACCGCGGCTCAAATCTTGTCTCTTATAATATTGAAAAGAAATTAATGTCATATCTAGCTGCAAAAGTGTATGGTTAGAACTTGAGCTATATTGCAGAGTAAACTTATCGATGTTTTTTCACAATAAAATCATATGTGTAGTCTCATATATTATTTCCCTTGTCAATTCCTTTCAAATTGAAAGTAATGCAAGAGAGGATGGTCGTGTTGGTCCATCGTTGACTAAAGGCAGCTTAATTTTGGAAACCGAATATATTGAAGTGTATATTCCGAAAACAATACATCGAATTATTGAAGAAACGAGCTAACCAACCTTTTAGTTATTTTATCCTAACCATTTCAAAACGAGATTTTTTAAAGAAACAAACAATTGTGTAATTAATAGAAGCGCAGTTTTAATGATCACCTTACATTTAGTCCTAGATATTAGAAAATGTTCAAATCATAGATAAGAGATCCATACACAGCGATGTTTTAGAAAATGAAGACAAAACATATTACAGGAAGTTATAATTAAAACGAGATTTTTAATCAGTATTATCCAAAACTTTGTCAAAAAATCGATGTCGTTCTCACTTGCTGTCTAAGTTTATTGTAATCTAATTGTGTCAGATCTTTTGCCATACTCGGGGGAAGAGGTTGGGGGTGGGGAGTTTTAAGCTGTTTGAAAAGGGCGTCATATTCCATGAAGTAAAGAATAGTTTTAAAATTATATATTTATTTGTTTCGTGGAAGACGGGGGAGGGAGGCTAAAAACATTTTTGAAAAAAACACAATATTGTTTTTTAAAGTGAGTAGTAGTGTTAATTTGTGTAGGGGAAATGAAATAATAAGAACAAGATTTTAGAAAATTTGTAAATATGTTATTTCATTAGACCTTTTTAAAATTTGATAATTAGTGGCCAAGATATAGAATAAAAATCCACATTGGTATTTTTCTATTATTCCTTCAGCGTACGGACATGGTTTATGAGGCAATAAAATAAAATAAAAGATTGTTAAAGAAATGTTTAAATGGGAGATTCATCTGTAGTTTATGGGCTGAAGATTTTTGTCTTTCTTACGTAGTAGGGTTATTAATGATGTTCACATTTTATTTGTACTTCCTCTTTTTGCCAGGTCTTATTTACGAGTTTATGCTTCTAAGTAATTAGTTCTCTTCATTTATTTTTTTTTAAATGCGGCAATGACATCTTCACTACTTCTATTGCTCAAAAAGAATTTAATTAAAAGCCTAACCTTTGCTGATGATACTCAGCTATACATTCACACTGATATTGTCTCTGCTGAGCAATTGATACAAGAGTGCATTAGTGAGGTAAAGTCTTTGCTGACTTTCAGTTATATCAAGCTGAATGAAGACAAGGCTGAAATACTTCTATTTTGCATCAATAAATCACGCAGTAGTTTGTCCCTATCGAAATATATTCAGATAGATAAGTCAGTTTGCGGATCTACTTACACGATATTGCCGAAGCCAGTATTACCGATTTTTTGAATATTTTATTTATGTATTTATTTTGCTGATACGCGTGCCTATATATAATATGTGTATTTTTTTTAGGGAAAAACTGTTTTCATATTTGATGTTCTAATTCTTAAATGTATTAATCCAAATTATTTATATTTTATATTAGGGGTCTATCGATATGCATTTTTGCCTACATTACTGATAGTTATTTTCGATATGAGTGCCCATAAAAGAGTTAATAGGACAATAACCAGCAGTCATTTTCGATAACGTCATTTTTATATTTATTACTGGTAACAAGTATTTATATCCTATATTTTTGGCTTCCTGTTTAATTAAAAAACTGTAAATTAAGAAACAAATTTACCACTTCATTTGAATTATAATTGTGTGTCTAATACGGCCTTCCATATTTCGTGTTCAATCTTTTAAGTCACTATGCTTGATGTATATTTTCCTCGTAAAAATGCAGAAAAAATAAGTTTTTTCCGTAATAATCGGGATAAAAAAAACAATCTTGAATATATATTAAATAATTTAGATTACCCAGAAATAAATTATTTTTTACAAAATACTCGAAATAAAACAATACTAGAGATGTACTTAGTATGATCTTTTGCCGAGTACAGTGTAACGAGTAGTTGCGACCAAGTGGAGCATGGCTTGGGTTTAAAATAGCGACTTCAAAACAGCGACTGTATCAAAACAGCGACTATATCAAAACAGCGACTTCACTGGAAAGCTATTCTGGTCCAACCGTATACCTAACACAGTGGTTCTAAACTTTTTTGACACATCATGGTCTAAACTGTGGTTTGAACACGACTGATATATGCAGTTAGTTTTCTCTCGTTAGCTAGCAGTCAGTGAAATGATGACGTGTGTATGTGGTTTGTTACTTCAGATTTAGTTAATCAATAACAGCCTGTTTTTTGCGCGCATGCATATATTCCAGTTATCCTTGTCAACGTCCAGCTAAGCACACCCTATCCGATGTAATCAGACAATAAAAACGTCACATGGTCATATTAAGGTACGTAGATTCACTCTACGTCCAGTCATTTCATTTACATTTCCCATAAATCTCGCAGGCAAAGGTTGCCCTGTGATCGCTTAGTCTAGCACTTTTAACATGTCCTGATGTAACATGGGCCAGCCAAAGAACAGTGCCTGGTCTAGGTAGACTTCAATCGATCTCTCCACCCTGATCAAAGTGGAAATTTAATAGGACAATAAAAAATGCCACGTGGTCAGATATTCTTTTGTAAAGGTACCTAACTTCATTTTGAATCTCATTCCATTATTTACATTTCCCATAACACTCGCCACAACCCTAGGTATACATTACACTATAACATAAAGGTCAGTCTCCACTCCACTCCTATGACAAACATAATTAGAAAGAACCATATTTATCATTGGTTTTTTAAAATATTTTTTTCCAATGGTTTTAAACTTTTCAACGTAAAATCAATATCAATTGATGAAATAAAAAAAACAAACAATTTCTTATTAAGGTGTTGACATGAATGGCGAACCTCGCAGGCACTGAAACCACCACAAACCTGTGCCCTATCATTCACTTCTCTTACTTGTGTAGACCTACCTATCATATAAACTGAATTTTAATAAGATGTACAAAGTTGCAAGTATATAAAGTTAATATATTAAATAGTTACTAACATCACATAGCGGAAAATATCGTTCAAGCCGCTGGGCCGTATGACCTGACACTGTGTATACTCCCTATAAAACACCAAATTTTTTTTATAAACACCTCCAGTTGATTGTATTTAATTTTATATTGTCCCTTCTCTACAAAAAAACCTGCATTATCACAAGCAAAAGAAAAAAGTCGCTGTTTTGATACAGTCGCTATTTTGATACAGTCGCTGTTTTGATGCAGTCGCTATTTTGACGGTTGCTGTTTTGACCGTCGCTGTTTTGACACATTCGCTGTTTTGAAGTCGCTGTTTTGACGGTCGCTGTTTTGACAGTCGCTGTTTGTCCCGATGCAGTGTAGCCTATACCGAGTAACATTCAATCATGCAGTACTTTGTCTCTTCCAAATCCTATTCAGGTGGCTAGTTAGCAGATACTGTTCAAAACATCGAATAGGAATCTTGGGTACATTATTTCTGACAACATGTCTACCAACAAGTTAATCAATCACATATGTTGCTATGCCTTCACTGTCATTCTCCAAATCAGCTCAATCTGTCATTACTTACAAGATAGTGCAACAAAAACTCTAGCCTGTGCTCATTTTCTACCTAGTATTAAATTCCGCAATTCTCTCCTGTCAGGTTCACCAAAACAATGCATTGAAAAACTACAGATTGTTCAAAATTCAGCTGCCAGAGTAGTTTTAAAGGCAAAAAAAAAACATTGCCATGTTACTCCGCAATTTTATTAACTTCAATGGCTACTCATACAAGTCTGAAATGATTACAAACTAGACGTTGGCTGTGACAACTTGTTTCTGACTCATGTCCTTCCTATTTTAATGAACTTCCTTCTGTCTACTCACCTATTTGTTAGCTACGCTTTTCGGCAGACACACGCATTCTCTGTGTTCCTAAGTTACGAACTAAAATATTTGGAATAAGGTCATTCTCTTTTTGTGCAGCCAAATAGTCGATTATTCTACCTTTAAACAAACGAAGCATATCAACTACTAAGTCTTTCAAGACAGCACTTAAAAAACATATTTTAAAAATGTTTTTGCATAATTAAACAACATTTCTCTTGAGTGACTAACGTAGTTGATGCATAACGCATTGTCATTTATGTGGTTATTATGATATAAATGTTTATTTAATTAATTTATTTAAGTTATTATCTACATGTAAAGCGCCGTGAGACCGGCTTATTGCTGGGATAAAGCACTATATCATTTAACAATTTATTATCATTATTTTTATTATACTAGGGGATTAAATGTGCACTTAATACGTCTGCATTACCCCACCTCACCCCATTTGAGTCTGCTTTTAATTCAAATAGGTTAATCTATTCTCGTTCCCTGACACCTGCCTTAGTCGAGTGTTTGAATATTATTATTCAGAGTCTTTATATAATATAGCTATGGTTTTAAAAAAAAACTGATGTAACGAAATATTACCTGTCATAAAATAAAGTCTCCTCAAAGATATGGAGACTTAATATTTTCAAAAATGCTCTTGAATTGCACTTTCTAAAACACTTATTCGCAAGTATGTTTTTAAGAAGCTTATATTAGCTTCACCGTCTTGTCGTGGCCTCATCTATCGCCGGAAAAACAAAAGTAAAATAGACCCTGTTCCTATGATACCATCGAGCTGAAATTTAGAACATTGACTTACGCCACCTAACAATGTATGGTATCAAAATTTGTAAACGATCGCATGTACGGTAATTAAATTAATGCATTGTTATATATCCCTTTATATTACGTTTAGTCGTCTGCTGTTGTTCACCTCCACTGGAGTTCAGTCCAGCCATCGATTACCACACCCTTCCCTTAATTTACTGCATTAGGAGTTCAGGCATATTCAGTCAGTAGATGTTTAAACATAATCAATTTTTTAAAGTTCTGTCTCTGTCGAGAATGGGCGGCCTCTCCGTGGCTCGACTGTCGAGTAGGGTTGCGAATTCGACCTTGACCCGAAACCGATTACTCCTGGCAGGCTGTGCTAAAGTCCGATTTGCTAGGTTTTGGTGCTAGTCACATATAATTACAGTTGCTGTACGGATCTTAGATGTGATTCTGATGAAGGAAACACAAGTACCAGTTGAGGGTCGGGTTACTACGAAGCGACCGTTTCGCCCACTTCGATTTTCAAGCAATAATAATTAGCGTTGCCGGTTTAGTGCCAGGAGCGCTAGTACGGATAAGCAAAATGAACCACTAAGAAAGCAGAAGACGTCAGCTCTGAGGAAAATTTCCAGTGAAAGTCACAGCTTAAATAGGTCATTGATATTTTCCCCGCATTTCGGCAGTCCTAACCATATATACTCGTGTTCTTTACCATGGTGGCGCCAAAGTTGTAGTGAGTCGAAGTAGGGAAAATTCCACCCCTATTTTGGGAGGTCAACCTAGTGAGAGGCGTTTTCGACCGCTTCAGGAGCGAGCGCTCCAGTGGGCCTCTAAGCTTTTTCGTTCCAAAGGAGGGGCCAGATAGCTGAGGGGGTTTTCAAGAAAAACCATGAAGAGCGCTGGCTCAGAACAGCTGATTTTCTTCCACATATAGGATCATTAGTTGTATTTCTTATAAAAGAGATTTACAGGTTGTGTACTTTAAGCTTTCAGTCAAATAGTTATCGATTATATTAATTATATAATGAAGATGTGATTTTTTATAAAATAATCGATTAACAAAATTTATAACATGTTGTATTAGTTAGGTTTTTTTCAATTGTAGAGTAAAATATTATTACCTTTTTCGAAATATATCTGTATGGTAAATGTTTCAACCGGGAAGTCTAGTACGATTTTCAGCCATGGATTTTTCTCAGGTTTAGTTGATGCACACAAAGCCGGAGATGTGGAATTGTTGCCATCAACAGTCAACTCAAATTCTTTTCCAGGTGCAGTACTTGAAGCCATCGTCTTCGCTTTCAGAGCAAGATTTCTACCTGTTTTATATTAAACATCATTTTGTATATACAGAAAACGACTTGGCTATGTTTCCGTAAATTTAATGACTGTGACAAGCAATATCATGAAAATATTGAAAGAATCAGATCAGACTACTTTATTTTTTAAATTTATGACAAGTACAACATTTTAAATAGATGAGTTGAATAAGAAGAACTATTTTTCCCAGCCATTGGAATACCGTCAACTTTTCATGGAAAATGTTTTCCAGTAACTTTAAAAACATTTGTAGATAAAAAATTAACAACATAAGTAGATTTATTTTTCCGAGTTCTTGATTTAAATTCTTCAACATTTTATCTATGTACTAAGAGAAACTCATCAAAATCCTGAAATTTACTCAAATGGGCGCGGATAAATGTAATCATTAATGACTGTATAAATTTACAGATTGGAAAACAAGATGTCAAGGTCTAATACTTTAATGAAAATGAGAAAATTTAGAGCTAAATTAAAAATGACAACATGCAGCGTCGCTTTCATTTTTGCTACCGCGATGCAACTTAACTTATTTTCACCTAACTTTAACAGCAAAAACGCTAAAATAAAATGAAAATACACTTCATTGAAATTTTAGTACTTGTGCTTAATTATCATTATATTTCCATTATACTAGACCAGTCACAGCTTGAAGTTAATTAGGATCGCAAGGTTTTAACAATTATCCCTTCGCTAACAAAGGCAAGTTAAGTGCTAGAAGATAATATTAATCATATCAAAATAAAACAAAAGAGTTTTAAGTTAGTATGTTAAAGATTCTAAGAGAATGTAACAATTTGTCAGAAAACCACATTGTTGTCATTGTGATAGATTGCTCCACGGCAAAAAAAAAAATCAATTCCTTCCACTCCTGACAAAAATGTCATATAGTTTTTGTTACTTTTGATAGCACGAAATAAAATTATTTATACTGTAGTTGTAGAAGTTATAAAGTCAGTACTTCTGATTCCATGTAAATGTTATGGAGTCAGTACTTCTTAATATATCCTGCGAGTCAGGTAATACATATTTAACACATAGTGACTTTGTGGTATGAGTAACAACGCTTTAATATATCCTTCAATCAACTCCTTGTTACATAGTGAACCTTACATGCAAAGCCAGACATCTTCTATTTTACCACTATCCACTATTCCAGATTAAAGCACATATCACGTGTTTTCTATACAGTGAACTCGCACGCTCATACCATGACAATACAACAAAACAACACGTCTCTCCCAGAAGCACTCTGTGATACGGTATTAATCAATTCTGGAGGTTGTATTGTATGGTGAAAATCGTCTTATGGTGGGGAATAGAACTACTGAGATGAGAAAAACCCGATGTAAAAACATCATTTTATATAAACTTATTAACTATTAGTAAAGAAAAAGTATAGCAAGTATAGTGCAGTATTACTTGCTATAAAGAACAGAAATTACATATATACATACACATCAATAAAAATTTATAAGTAAGGAAAAAAAGAATTTCATTTACCTTTTTTCTTTTGCAATTTTTTAATGGTTTTTGTTTCTAGATCTCAAGTTTACTATCTACAGTAGAACTTCTTCATCTTCACCTTACTTATTTTTCATCTTACCATCATCATCTTTGCTTTCTGACGTATCTCTTTTTGCAAAAATATCTATCCAAAAAAGCATGTTTCTGACGGCTCCTCAAAATATTTCAAAAATGACTCATGCACCTGTCAATCACACTCTTCATAAGACGACATGTGAGAAGTTTTTATGTGTGTTTTCTTTCAATGAATCGTGCAATGTTTTCAAAGCACCCGATAGCTTCCCTTATTTCTTCCGATGTCGTTTCTTGTGTGTCCCGTCCGTCCTCGCCACCACTAGAATGGTGCTCCACTTAAATGATTATAAGCTGAATTTTCCTCGAACTCTGACATGTCTTTAGTCGTGAGCTTCATCCTGTGCTCCTTGATAAGGTTATTGACGTCATCCTCATCATAAACAAGCACAAAGGGCCTCCCGATTGAAAATATTTCCTCAAAGTCAGCATCAGGTCCAAAGGGAGGATCACAAAGTTCTCGTCTGCGAGTGAGGGATCTTCCAAAACTGCTGGCCTCTGTTTCTTCCATAAGATGTTTAAGGTGCGAATCGAAACCTCACTCCAAGCTTTGACATTATTTTTAGGCGTTGAACGATGTCAAAATTCCCCTTCCTAAATTCCTGGAAGGTGAGTTGAGTGCTCTCGGTCCCTTTGACGCCTCTTCTTAACAGATGCTTCGTGTCAAGTCTCTTGAATTTGGTAATCACTTGCTGCTCCATAGTCCAGGAAGATTTCTTTATTCAGCTCTGATGTGTTTATTACAGGTATTTTCTTCCAGAAAATCACCCGTTTAATCATCGCTAAACAATTGCTGAGAAATGTAGCCTTCTTTGGAAATTGACTTCTCGAACTTCTTAGTTTTAATAGGGGTTTTTAATATCAAATGTCAAAATAGGTTAAAAGAGTGAATAGTCAATCTTGTTACTTTAAATATATTTCATTAGCAATTGAATAAAGACGTAAATTTAAATCGGTCATTAAAGAAACAAAATGTATAACAATTTAAATATATTATTTCCATAATAAAACAAATATAAATACTTTTTAAAAAAGTAGAGTTATTTTTGGTCCAGTAAGTGAAAAAAATACCTTATTTTAAACCAGGTGATTTCTATAACTTGTATTGTCTAAATACGGTGCGCACATTTTCTTGAATTATTTTAATACGACTGCTTTAGATTATATCAAGTATTTTATAAAGGGGCTATCAATAATTTACGTCACCATATTTTTGGGGAATTTTTTACCGTCCCCTTACCTGTCAACAACTTGTCAAACATCCAGCGTCATCTCACACAAAAAAATATTTTAAATATTTAAAAAAATGAAAATTTTTCAGAAAAACAAACTTTAATAAACTGTTAACTTAAGGCATATTTGCAATTCATTACTTATAACTCAAAGGCTTACTCTAAATAGAAAACAGATTAAAGGGTTTGCAAAAAATGTTTACACATGCAAAGTACTGAGGGTCATTGACTAAAATGCTTGATGCTAGTTTTGAACGAAAGATTTGCATTAAGATCTACATGGTGGAAAGAATCTAAAAACTTACGGAATATTTGTTTTTAAAAATGGAGTTTCTAGCCTATGACATGGGCTATAACTGTGCATATCTGTATGATATATCTTTTTTCTGCAGTTTCCTGTTTCTATTCATTCAAACATGTCTTAGATCTTTTGCTCATTTAGGTCACCTTTGTTTTAATAATAAAATAATATTTTTAAGCAATATTTTCAAATTTCGCTCTAGTTACAAATATATTTTAACTATTAATAAGTACCTTTTTTCACCTTTAACAATTTGTAGACAATTTGCTGCTAGAGAGGAAGCAATATTTAAAAAAATAAAAAGTTCTTGGGTAAAGGATTTCATATTGTTTATTAAGAGCTCTAATAGTAAGCTAAATGTACAACTGCACAATTGTCCTGTACTATTTTGAATTGAGGGCATTTGTAAAAGAAATTTTGTCCAGTTTTTCAATAATTAGCTGGTATAATATAATTTATTAAAATCCTCTACCCCAGAAATAAAAAAAAATGTGAAACCACAACAAAAATATTGGTAAAAGAAATAAAACATGAAATGTCATGTTTTAGACCAATATCAATGTTAAAAAACTATATTGTGCCGGGGCGCCGTCACGCCTACGGCGCCCCCCTTTTTTAAGGATGCCTACGGCGCCAACCTTTTTCAAAAGCCCAACTAACTTGTCGTTTTTTATCAATACGAAATATTAAACTTTCTGAAATGTATGCAAAGTATTTAATAATAGGCGTTGTATTTTTCGCACCGATGAACACCAAACAATGACATCATTTTAAATGTTTTTTACAGCGCTAATCACCACACGATTTCTCAACTAACTGCTGTTGACTGTTGTACATCGTTCCTCAGCGTTCCACATCCAGTGAGTAAGTGACCTGGTGTTTTATATTATTTATGATTTAAAATGAAAACAAAAATTAATGTCTCATGGGAAAAAAAATTAAAAATTGTTTTTGAATTTTTGATAATGGATCCATTAGTCACAATTCATGGATCATCGACCTTGTCTTAACTGGTTTTGATGTTTTCTGAGGCACGACTCAACAGTAATCCTTAGAGAAACAGGGCACTATGCAAAGTGCTAAAGCTGAGGACCTTTAAGTCATCGAGAAGTGGTTTTAACCATGCAAAGTTACTTATTAGGATGTGTAATTTATGTTATCACCCCAATCAGAAATTCATCGGTGATGAAACCCTAAAGAGTGAACTATAGCAATTGATACCATGTTAAATGCACAGAAATGCTAGAAGAGGCTTATATTAAGACATAGTGGACCAGTGTGAGTTGTCAACAACAACCGTGAAAATATATACCTTTAACAAAATGCGGACTATTGCCCCCAACCCCCCAATTTCGGTTAAGTTTTATTATGGATATATCTAAATCTTTAGTATATTTTTGCTGTTTTGCATCATAATTATGTTGAACAAAAATTTTCAAATCATTACATTTCTAACACTACGATACATATCAGTCTGTCTTTTATCGTGAGCAGCTGGCTCATACAATGCAATGTCAACAATAGTTTTTTAAATTGTTGGTTCGACAGATGTCGGATATTCAATTTGTTGCTGACGTCAGGATTTTCAGCACAAATTGAAACTATGTTCCTTTTTTTCTTTTTTTTCCCGATATATCTTTTCTTTTTCTTGTTGGCATTTCTTTCTTTTCAGATGTTTTTTTTTGTCTAGAAAATCAACGTGATTTTTTTCTTTAAGTTCCATTTCCTGATCTCAACTTAAAACGCAACTTTTTTTTTGTTCATATAAGCCAATCAACTCGGTCTTGACGATGCCTATCTGAATCTGTAATTCATCTTGTACTTTTGCTTTGTATTTTACAGATTATTTATTACAAGTAGTACTGGATGGACCAGCTTCTAAATGGATTCCTCTTTGGTCTTGTTGAATGGTTTGTGTTTGATGTTTCACAACTTCTATTTCATATTTTACTTGTGTGGCGACTTTTTTAGGAAGGACAATCTTCATCGAAAAGGTCTACCCAGAAGCTCATTTAAGTTCCCTAATTTTTCTGTTCTAAGGCGGCATGACTCTTAAATAACGAATCTACTTTTTTGTCAAACCATCCTTTTTTTTTAAAATTTATTTCATATTTTAGTTTGAGATTCTCGTTTACGCTTGTTAGGAAATGCCTCACGGGTTGGAAAAAGCGATTTTCAAAACAGCGACCATCATAATAGTGACGTCAAAACAGTGACTGTAGCAAAACAGTGACCGTCATAATAGCGAATTCAAAGTAGCGATTGTATCAAAACATCGACGGTCATAACAGCGACTTCCCCGCAAAAGCTGTTCTTGTCCAACCGCAAAACCAAACACAGTGATTCAAACTTTTTGTCACATGGACCCCTTTTCATTGTCTAAACTTATCTTAGGACTCCAAGTGAAAAAAAACTACATTAATGCATAGAAAAAAAACCTTAAGACGATAGCAACATTTTGATGAAGTATTTAATGAACATTATAAATTTTGATTGAATTAAAATTTAAAAACAATTAATCAGTTTAAGAGTGTGACGAATGAATTTATAGGATGAATAAAGTTTGTAATGCGTTAAAGTTCACAATAGTTTTTTACTGGAAAATGCCCGTTGGATAGTGCATAAAATGTGATGATGGATGGTAGCTAGGTTACATTGCACGGCGATCATGACGGCGAAAATACTGCGGCGTACATAATGGTTATACTGCCAGATAAAAATTTTTAAAAATGAAAACCCCTTGTCGAAACGTCATGTGATCAATTGCCCTGTGGTTACATGTTCCGAAGGATAGACCACGGACCACCTTTATGGAAATGGTGAATAAAGAGATGGGGTCCTGAAATAATGTATGTACCTTTTTAAAGGATTATCTGAAAACATTGCCTTTTTATTGCCCGATTACATCTGATTGGAGTGGTGGTGGAGTTGGATAGGTTTGGAAGGACCTAATATTAAACCATATCATTTTTATTTTTAAAAACTAGATGAAAAAAACACAATTTTACTAGGTAAAAACGAGGATTGAAATATTCGAGGATAAAAATTTCAGTAGTCAAACTGTCTCTGTCCTCAAATAAATCGACTGAATATATGTTTGCTAGTCTTTATCGAGCTTTCTGTAAAATATATTTGACTAAATTAATAGCCGTTATAATTTTTTAATATTTTTTTAAAAAGAATTTTGTAAAAATGTGTCCCGAAAATGTATATACACTTTATAAAACACCAACATTTATTTATACACGTCTACAGTTGATTTTGTTTAATTTTCAATTGTCCCTTCTCTATAAAAAGCCTTCATAGCTTATCATATCATCCTTTTCTAGATTTTATAAACTCCATTATAGGCTACGCACAGTAAGTTATTCTAACATTATCAAAAGCAAAAGAAAAAAGTCGATTTTTTGATACAGTCGCTGTTTTTATGAAGTCGCTGTTTTGATGGTCGCTGTTTTCATAGTCGCTGTTTTGTCACAGTCGCTATTTTGAAGTCGCTATTATGACGGTCGCTGTTAGAAAGTCTCCAGGATGCGCCTTTATTTATCCTTCATACAACAACTTGTGAAAATTTGTTTTTCTCCATTGTGCATCAAACAAAATTTTTTACAAGTGTTTTTAATTCAATTGTTAATACATATGTTATTTAAAACAAAACAGCCAGATTTTTTAACCATGCTAAATTAATTTACTAGCATAAGAAAGTTTCAAACAAATTATCCAGAAACCATTATCGACTTTATTGTTCTAAGAAGATAAATATATATTTTATTTCACAAGATCAATCATTATTTTACAGAAATTTTTTTTTTTTTTTTTTTGTTACAAGAAGTTTGGATTCTTAATTTGTATATTTGTTCTTGAGAAAATTTTAGTTGTCATTTTTCTGTGACTACCTGGAAAGAAAGGTGATAAGATAGTTTTATCGTCCGTGTCGCGTTAAAATTCAAAGCTGTGATAAGGAAGAAAAACATTCTTTAACTCATAAATATAGTTCCAAGATATTAAGGTTAACACCTCAAATTAGAAGGCACGAGTTCAAAGCAGCGACTTTCAAAACAGCGACCGTCAAAACAGCGACCGTCAAAACAGCGACATCAAAACAACGACTGTGTCAAAACAGCGACCGTCATAATAGTAACATCAAAACAGTAACTATATCAAAACAGTGACTGTATAGAACAGCGACTCTATTAACCCAGCGACTCCATCGCAAAGCTATTCTGGTCCAACAGTAGACCTAACTAAGTGGTTCTAAACTTTTTTGACACATCCTTATCTAAACTGTGGTTTGATCACGACTGATATATGCAGTTAGTTTTCTCTCGTTAGTTAGCAGTCATTGAAAATATGACGTGTGTATGTGGCTTGGTACTTCCAATTAAAATAATCATCAACAGCCTTTTGTTTGCGAGCCTGCATATATACCCGGTATCCTTGTCAACGTGCAGGTAAGCACACCCGATGTGATGTAATCAGACAATAAAAACGTCACGTTGTCAGATAAAGGTACGTAGATTCACTCTACCCCCAGTCATTTCTTCTGTAGACCTACCTAGCATAAAAACTGAATTGTAATAAGATGTACAAAGTTGTCAGTATACAAAGTTCAAACATTAAATGTTTACTAACACCGCGTAGCGGACATTATCTTCAAGCCACTGGGCCCGTATGCCCTGACACTGTGTATGCATTCTTTAAAACATCAAATTTTATTTATACACACTTCCATTTCATTGTAATTAATTTTCTATTGTCCCTTCTACACAAAAAAACGTGCATTATCACAATCAAAAGAAAAAAGTCGATGTTTTGATACAGTAGCTCTTTAGATACAGTCGCTTTTTTGAAGTCGTTATTTTAACGGTCACTGTTTTGACAGTCGCTGTTTTGTCCGGAAGCGATTGAGAAACACTATGAACAAAATAGACCTTTTCATAAAATAGACCTAGAGAACCGCTACTTTTTAAAAAAGATCCTATAAAAACACTCAAAGATTTTTAACTTTACAAAGAAAACACCTTTTAACTTATAACAAATTGCTCCCATCCATACCCTTCTTTCGTTTATTTCTCATTTTAATATTAACCAACGCATTACTTGCCGTGGTCCAAAATTCGATATCCCCCATGAAGTAATTTTTAAAAACTGCCATTAATCAAGCTGTAATATCCGCTCATCCTCTTTCTGTTATTGGTTTATGCTTTAAAAAAACGCATTCCAACTCCACTACTATAATTAAATCCCCCACCAACGAAATCTGTCCATCAGAGGTACAATAAAAAAATAAATTATTCAACAACATAAAAACACATAAAAAGCGTTATTAGATTCCATTCATCAAATAAAATACATAAACATGATACATATGGAATAACGTAGAACCCTCGTAATATTGAAAAGAATAAATAATGTAGCTATTATAAAAAAGGCTGAGAACCGTTGTAACATTTTTTTATAAATTTAAATGAAAAAATTCAAACCAAAATGGTTGAAACTCAATATAATACTTCGAAAAAAAAATTAAGTAACAGGGAAATAATTCAATTCGATTAAATTGCAAAGTTATTGCCACTTAACTTTTAAAATACTACAAGAACACCCGTGTAACAACTGATTTATAACGACATAACTAATCAATATATATAATTCTCATCAATGTTTTGTCACGTCACGTCAGTCTGTCCTGTCCGTTACGCTACTATTTTTATATAGCTGCGTACGAAAAATACTCAATAAATATATGTAATTTGCAATTTATATCTCGATGACGTTACTATGTTTAGAAACCAGCCAGCGTACCAAAAAAAGATTAAAATTGTTACTGAAAATAAATGAATGAAAGAAAAATTAGTAAAATAAATTAGATGTATGACGTCATTAAACTAAAATTTCATAAAATGCCCTAGGGTTCGATTTTTAATTTTTAAAAAAATATAGCAGTATTTTAAAGAGATATAGATCTATTTAAATATAAGTAGTTCAATTAAATGTCAATGAATTAAAATTTCATTATTGTTAAGTAAAAACAATTATTATTTTTTAATATTATTTTCCTTATAAAAACTACTTATTTTACATTTTACTAAATGTTTTTACCGATTAATTGGGAAATTTATTGTTAATTTCGCATCCCCAATTTTATTAGCCTACATAACTGGAAAGAAAGATGAGCTGAAAAAAATGAAAGCGTTAATTTAGATTCCTAAAACGTGTACATTAAATTGAATATTCGATTAACTGTTGATACTTTAATATTTTCTTTTATCCTGTGATACGTTTTACTTCAAAGGATTCATGCCAAATGAACAGTTCTTTGTTATTCATATTTATAAATAGTTACATTTTTTTCAGTGCCCTATAGCCTTTTAATATGGGCTATCACGTAGGTGTATACGAATTTTCATTAAGATCCCTTCATATTAGCAAAACACAATATTTAGTATGGCCCCATTCCTTAAAAAATGTAAATTTGAAAACTCTTTTTATTTTTAATCTGCATAATATGGGATAAATTAGTCATTTTTTGTCGAGATCATTAATAATCGAATGGTGAAAAAAACTTAAAGTTTTTTTTTTTAAAAAGCATTGAGTGCCCATGGCCGCGAAGAAATGATCAGTAAGAGTTCAGAGCTCTATAGTATTTATTATTGGCTGTATAAATTTGATATATTATCTTTGATTAAGATCCATCAATTTACACAGTAGCTAACACTTAAACTTTTTTTATAGCTCATATAAGCAAAAATTGACACTGTGGGTACACGGCGCCTATTGAGTGTTAAATATAGAACACAATGCTGCCAGTAATCATCCAAGGAGCGTACTAAACTGTTTGCAAAGGTTTCAAGACGATCGGATTCATGGTTTATAAAGGACATGCACACACTCACTCACACACACACACAGACAGACAGACTTTAATTTTTTTATATTTTAACATACAATGACATTAAAAAATCCGTGGCCCACTTAGTGCAAGATGTAAATTTTAAAACAATTGTTCTTTTCCTTTTGGACCATATCTATACTATTTAAAAGGAAAGCCCTGAATGACTCACTCACTCACTCAGTAACCAATAATTTTCCAACTTGCCATGTAGGTAGAAACATGAAACTTTGGGAAGTTGGCGAAAAGAATTTTAAAAATCTCGGTCATGTGAGGCCGGGGGCCCAAAAACTTTTTTCCTTGTTTGGGCTCTTTAAAAATTGAAAATCACCAATTTTCCAAATTCCCGTGTAGGTAGAAGAATGAAACTTTGGAAATTTATAAAGTACATGCTCCCAATTGTAACTGGAAAAAAGGAGTTAAATTTCCGACTTATGAGCTACATAAAAATTGACAATCACTAATTCTCCTATTTCCCGTATAGATGGATGCATACAACTTTTGTTAATTTTTTTGAGTACACGCTCCCGACTAAAACTGGCAAAAAAGAATGTTAAAATTCCCTCTCATTTGGGACCTGGAGCCCAAATATAGTTTTTCTTACCTTAAAAACCGACTCATCACTAATTCATCCAATTTCCCCTGTAGGTAGGAGAAGGAAATTTTGAAAAGTTGTTGGGTATCCTCTCACGACGAAAATCGGCGAAAAAGAATTTTGAAATTCACACTCATGGGGGCTGGGCCCCCCAAATGTTTTTTTTTTTTTTACTTTTATAAGCTATTAGCAATTTCTCGCGCTCTCTGTGGTAAATTAGGATTTCATTTATTGAAAAATGCGTCTTTTTTATATAGCTCATTATGAGAAAAAAACTATGTATCGGCAAGAGAAAAAGATTTAATATTTTATGCCTCTTACCATCGCGGGAGTGTACTCAACAACTTCCGAAAGTTTCAACCTTCTTCTTACTCGGAAGCTTGTAGAATTAGTGTTGATTTAGCTTTATATAGTAAATTATAGAGAAAAAAAAAGGTTTTTGGCACACGGCCACCCATGATTACAAATTAAAAAAAAAATAATTATATGCATATTTTCCTTATTACCATCGTGGGGTTTTACTAAACAACTACAGAAGGCTTTATACTTTTGTCTTCACAAGAAATGGGAGAAGCTGTAATTTTCAGTTTTTAATACCTCATGTGATGGAAAAACTGTATTGAGGCCTCCTGCATGATTTAAGTGATAATTTAAATTTATTTTCCCCTGTTACCATCAAGGAAGTGTACTCAACAACTTCCTAAATTTTAAAATTCTACATAATCGGCAAAAAGGACAATTAGTGATTTTCAATTTTTACAGATAAATATAAATAGTTTTTGGGACTCCGGCCCAACATAATTTGGAATTTTAAATTTTATATTCGTCGTGAGAGGGTACTCAACAACTTCCCACATTTTCATGCTTCTTCTTACACGGGAAATTGGCGAATTAGTGATGATTGAGTGAGTGAGTGCATTAAAAATTATATTTTGGCCCCTCATTAAGGGATATTTTAAATATGATTTAACTTAAAATCATCGTGGAGGTGTATTTAACGATTCCAAAACGTTGCATGCCTTTACCTATTCGGAAAATAAGAGAATTATAAATTTTCAATTTTTATAATACACATATAAGAGATAAAATGGTTTTGGCGCCCCGGCCCCCATGAGTTTTATTTCAAAATTCTTTAACACCAACTTTCGTCGTGAGAAGGTACAATTTTCCTAAACTTCATGCTTTTAGCTAAACGGGAAATTTAAGAATTACTGATGAGTCGGTTTTAAATATAAAAAAAAACAACTATATGTGTCCCCTGGCCCATAATGAGAGGGAGTTTTAACATTCTTTTTGCCAATTGCCGTGGGAGCATGTACTCAAAATTTTCCAGTTTTATGCTTCTACCTATACGGGGAATAGAAGAATAAGTGATTTTCAATTTTTATATAGCTCATATAAGGAATAAAAAAAGTCTTTGAGGCCCCGGCCCCCACAAGTGGAAAATTTAACTTTCTTTTCACATTATCGTCGTGAACATGTACTTAAAAAATTCCAAATTTTCATGCTACATGGGAAATAGGAAAATGGGTAATTTTAAATTTTTATACAGCCCCATATCAGGAAACGATTTTGGGCCCCCGGCCCTACATTGGCGAGATTTTACAACTTCTTTTTCGTCAATTTTCGTATTGAGAGGGTACCCAACATCTTTCAAAAGTTTCATACTTTTACGTAAAACAAAACTGTTTTTTTCTACATCACTAATTCTACAATTTGGGGGCGCGGTGGTCAAAGTGTTAGTGCGCTGCGGTACAAAAACAATTCTAAAATAAAAATAAAAATCGGTCACGGGTTCAAACCCCGGTTCTGGCACCCCTACGGGTAGATGATGCTCGTTAAAACCTTGGCTGGTAGTTCATCTAGGAGAAGGAAACTCCGAATACAAATCCTCCGCTGCCTTGCGGCTATACCTGCTTTGCGGGAAAGGCTAAGGGAGTAAACCCTGAAAGAAAATCAGGAATTGGAGCACCTACAGGTGGTCTATACATATGACTTATGTACATACCGGTAGCTCCTGCGACGCCAATGGCAGCTAAGCTGCATCGACGCAAGTCGTTCCCTTGGTTACACCATTGACGTGGAGAGGGGGGATATGCTGTATGGGCAGCAGCTAATTCTACATAATACCCGCCCAGGCTTGCATCACCTCTGGAGAGGACACTCCAGCGTCGCCGCAAGGTGTCAACAAAACACGGGAAGCAGCAGTTACCGGTTATAAGCCAAAGCTCAATTGACGTAGAGCTAGGCGCCAGGGGCTGCTTCCGACGGTGGGAGAGACTACCAATGTCTCACTGGACAGCTACCGCCCGCCTCAAACTGGGCAGCCCCCAGTCAAATAGGTGCTATCCCGTCATGGCCTGCATTCTCCACTGGGTGCGTGGAGATTAGAGTACCACTCAACAAGTGGGCCACTAAGCCCTGCATCAAGAAATACAAAAAAGAAAAAGAAGACCCCAGCTCTTCGAATCGCTAGCTGGAACGTGAGGACTATGTGTCCCGGCATCACTGATGATCTGCAGTCCATAAACGACACACGGAAGACAGGAATAATCGATAGAGAACTTAAAAGGCTAAATATTGACATAGCATGCCTTCAGGAGACCAGGCTCCCAGACAACGGTTCACTCAAAGAGGCCAATTACACCTTCTTCTGGCAAGGCAGACCGAAAGACGAACCTAGACAGCATGGTGTGGGTTTCGCTGTTAAAAACACTCTTCTACCATCCATTGAACCACCGTCATCAGGCACGGAGAGGATCCTCACTCTAAGACTCAGAACAACTGCGGGCCCAGCAAACATTCTTAGTGTGTATGCCCCAACACTCTATTCAACTCCGGAAGAGAAGGACCAGTTCTATGGAGCGTTAGACCAGGCAATAGCCGGCATCCACAAAGACGAGGCAATCTATCTCCTAGGAGATTTCAATGCTAGAGTGGGGAGCGACCACGAAGCCTGGCCCACCTGCCTTGGACTATTTGGAAGAGGAAAGTTAAATGAAAATGGACAAAGGCTTCTGGAATTGTGCTGCTCACGAGGCTTGTGTGTGACCAACACTTTCTTCAAGTGCAAGGATATACATCAAGTATCTTGGAGACACCCTCGATCCCACCAATGGCACCAGCTGGACCTCATTATCACCAGGCGTGCACAACTAGCTAGCGTCCTACTCACTCGCAGCTATCACAGTGCCGACTGTGACACGGATCATTCCCTTGTCGCCAGCAAAGTACGAATAATGAGGAAAAACTCGTACCACACAAAGAAAAAGGGAAGTCCACGCATCAATACCTCCTGCATGAAAGACCCTGCGATAGCGCAGCTGTTCAAAGACAAGGTGAAGGAAAGTCTCTCAAAGATGTCCCCATGCGTCACCATTGACTCCAAATGGACGCAACTGAGAGACACAATCTATACATCCGCAATACAAGCCTTTGGCAAAAAATCTCACAAAAACACGGACTGGTTTGATGAACATTGGGACGAGATGAAACCCGTCACTGAAGCAAAAAGGAAAGCTCTTATGGCTTACAAGGAAAAGCCTACACCTGACAATTTGCATGCTTTAAAAACAGCTAAGTCACTTGCCCAAAAGGTTGCACGTAAATGTGTCAATACCTACTGGCTTAAGCTCTGTTCCAGTATACAATCAGCTGCAGACATGGGCAATGCAAAAGTCATGTACGAAAACATCAAAAAGGCAACGGGCCCCTTGACGTCAAAAGCTGCTCCCCTAAAGTCCAAAAATGGAGAAATTATTCAAGACCAGGCAGCACAGCTAAAACGGTGGGTTGAGCATTATCTGGAATTGTATTCAACAGTTACCACAGTCTCCAGCACCGCTCTAGATGACATCCCAGATATGCCACTCATGGAAGAACTTGATGTCGTGCCCACACAGGAAGAGCTGAGCAAAGCAATTGACAGTCTAGCTTGTGGAAAAGCGCCTGGGAATGATGGAATACCACCAGAGGTTCTAAAGAGTGGCAAGACAGCTTTACTCCAACCATTGCACGAGATTCTGTCCCTCTGCTGGGAACAGGGCTACATCCCCCAAGACCTAAAGGATGCAAATATAGTGACACTATATAAAAACAAAGGTGATAGGAGTGATTGCAATAATTATCGCGGCATTTCACTCCTTAGTATTGTAGGAAAGACCTTTGCCCGCGTTATACTAAAACGTTTACAAAGCCTAGCATCCCGCGTCTATCCAGAATCTCAGTGTGGTTTCCGGTCCGGTCGGTCTACCATAGACATGGTGTTCTCCATACGACAGCTCCAGGAAAAATGCAGAGAGCAGCAGATGCCACTATACATTGCATTTGTGGACCTTACAAAAGCCTTCGACTTAGTCAGTCGCAACGGGCTATTCCAAATACTGGCAAAAATTGGATGTCCCCCTCACCTACTTGCCATCATCAGACAGTTCCATGAAAATATGCTTGGCACAGTACAGTTCGATGGAGCTAAGTCAGAGGCCTTCCCTGTCAGCAGCGGAGTTAAACAAGGTTGTGTACTCGCACCAACACTCTTCGCAATATTCTTCTCTGTACTTCTTCGATACGCATTCAAGGATAGCAGTGAGGGAATCTGGTTACATACCAGAGCTGATGGAGGACTTTTCAACACTGCCCGCCTCCGAGCCAAGACCAAAACGACGGATGTCCTAATTCGAGAGCTACTATTTGCGGATGATGCGGCACTAACAGCACATACAGAATCTGGTTTGCAACAACTCGTGTCAAGCTTCTCCAATGCCTGCAAAGAATTTGGTCTGCAAATCAGCTTGAAAAAGACAAACATCATGGCCCAAGACACTCGACCTCCTCCTACCATAAATATCGATAATGAAAACTTGGAGGTTGTGGACAGCTTCACCTACTTGGGATCCAAGGTCTCCAATACACTGTCCATTGAAGAAGAAATAAACAGCAGAATTGGCAAGGCAGCCGCAACAATGGCTAAACTAAATAAGCGGGTCTGGCAAAACACCAAGCTAACGGAGAAAACCAAACTGTGCGTCTATCGAGCCTGTGTCATCAGTACACTACTATATGGGAGCGAGACATGGACCACTTATACATCACAAGAGCGTAAGCTTAACAGCTTCCATTTGAGATGCTTGCGCCGCATCCTTGGTATTAAATGGCAAGAAAAAGTGCCTAATAGTGAGGTACTAACGCGTGCCAATACCCAAAGCATGTTCTCAATTATTAGTGAAAGACGCCTGAGGTGGCTAGGACATGTCAAAAGAATGAGCCCCGGCCGCATCCCGAAGGACCTCCTATATGGTGAACTTGCTTCAGGAAAGAGGAAAACAGGTCGCCCACGCTTGCGATTTAAAGATGTCTGTCAAAGGGACATGAAAGCAGCCAAAATACATACAAGTGACTGGGAGTGTAAGGCAGAAGACCGATCTACGTGGCGCACAGTTGTCAAAGAGGGCGTCATAGTAGCCGAGGAGCGAAGAATGGAGGAGGCTGCAGACAGAAGAGCTAGGAGAAAGGCCAAAACATTTGGAAGCACAGAACTCGTGTGTAAAAACTGTGGCAAAGACTGTCACTCAAGGATAGGACTGCACAGTCACTCGAGGAAATGCAACCCAACCCAACGGTGATGCACCATCGTCTCGCGAGACGGAAGGATGCCGGATAATTCTACAATTAACCGTGTAGGTAGAAACATGAAACTATGGGATGTTATTGGGTTCTCAATAACGATAACATTTGTTAAAAATTATTTTTAAAAATCTCCCACATGTGGCGCCGGGGGCCCCAAAGGTTTTTTTCTTATATAGTCCCTTTAAAAATTGAAAGTCAGCAATTTTCCTATTTCCCGTGTAGGTAGAAGCATGAAACTTTGAGAACTTATCGGATACCCTCTAATTACAAAAATTGGCGAAAAAGAATTTTTAAAATCTCGCTTATATGGGGCCGGGGGCCCAAAAACTGTTCTTAACTTCATCACTAATTCTTCAACTTCCCGTGTAGGTAGAAGTATGAAACTTTGGTAAGTTGTTGGATGTCCAAAAACGACTATATTGGCAAAAAAAAATTTTTTTAATCTAGCTGAAGTTTTTTTCATAATATGAGCTCTATACAAATTGAAAATCACCAATTTTCCTATTTGCAATATGGGTAAAAATATGAAACTTTGGAAATGTTTTGAGTGCACGCTCTCTGCGAAAATTGGCCAAAACAATATTTAAAACTAACTCTCATTGGGGCCGGGAGCCCAAATATAGTTTCTCTTATATTAAAAATCGACTCATCACTCATTCTCCACTTTTCGGTGTAGGTAGGAGTATGGAATTTTGGGAAGTTGTTTGAAACCCTCTCACGACGAAAACTGATGAAAAAGAATTTTAAAAATCTCGCTCATGTGGGGCCGGGGACCCAAAATATTTTTTTCCTAATATGGGCTTAATAAAATGGAAAATCACATCACAAATTCTCTTATTTCCCGTGTAGGTAGAAGCATGAAACTTTGGAAATTTTTTGAGTACATTTTCCTACGATTATTTTAACAAAAATAAAAAAAAAATATAAAAAATTCCCACTCATGGGGTCCTGGGCCCCAAAAAACTTTTTTCCTAATATGAGCTATATAAAAATTGAAAAGCACTAATTCTCCTTTTTCCTGTATAGGTAGATTATTGAAACAGTGGACACAATTTTGAGTACACGCTCCCAACGTAATTGTGCAAAAAAATAATGTAAAACTCCCTGTTATGGGTGGCCGAGTAGGTAGGAGCATGAAACTTTGGAAAATTTTTGTATTACCTCTCACAACGAAAGTTGGTGTAAAAGATTTTTGAAATACACACTCATTGGGGCTGGGGCCCCAAAAACTTTTTTCTTTTATATGAGCTATATAAAAATTGAAAATCAATAATTCTCTTACTTACTGAATAGGTAAAGGCGTGCAACGTTGGGGGGTAGTTAAATACACTTCCACGATGGTAGCAGTTGAAAACATATTTAAAATATCCCTTACTGGGGACCTGGGGCCCAAATATAGTTTTAATTCACTCACTCATCAATCATCATTAATTCTCCACTTTCCGGTGTGGGCAAGAGCATGAAAATATGGGAAGTTGTTGAGAACCCTCTCGCGACGAAAAGGAAATTTAAAATTCCAAATTATGTGGGACCGGGGTCCCAAACACTCTTTCTCTTTATCTGTGAAAATTGAAAATCACTAATTGTCCTTTTTGCCAAGTATGTAGAACTTTAAACTTTAGGAAGTTGTTGAGTACACTTCCTTGATGGTAACATGTGAATATAAATTTAAATTATCCCTCACTGCATGTTGGAGGCCCCGACGTAGTTTTTCTATTAAAAACGGAAAATTACTGCTTCTCCCATTTTCTGTGTAGGTAAAAGTATAAAGCCTTCAGTAGTTGTTTAGTAACAGCCCGTGATGGTAATAAGGAAAATAATTATAAAAAATTTTCAAATGTCCTCTCATAGGTCGCCCGGGGCACAATTTTTTTTTTTTTTACCTAAAATGAGCTATATAAAACTGAATCAATAGTAATTTTCCAAGTTTCCATCTAGGTACAAACTTTAAAATTTTGGAAGTTGTTAATTACCCCCTCCCTCCGCGATGGTAAGAGGCAAAAGATATTAAATCACATCTCTCTAGGGGGATGATTGCCGAAATTTAGTTTTTTTTCCCCCAATATGAGTTAAATAAAAAAGATGCAAGTTCTTGTGTACGTAGGAGCCTGAACGATTGAATTTAATATATTTAGTATATCCATTTTGATTCAGATTAAAATCAATAGGTGTTTTGAATTTGTGTTACGCGTATTCTCAACGATAACTTAAATCCTTATTTCCGCAGCTAAGCGCGGGTAAATTGCTAGTTTTTATTTATAAATCCCATATAAGAAAAAAATGTTTTTGGGCCCCTGGCCCCACATAAGCGATATTTGTAAAACTCTTTTCGCCAATTTTTGTCGTGTGAGGGTACCTAACAACTTTTCTAAATTAGTGATGAGTCGGTTTTAAATGTAATAAAAACTATATTTGGGCCTTCGGCCCCCCATTAGAGTGAATTTCAACACTTTTTTGCCAGTTTTTGTCGGGAGCTTGTAATCAAAAAATTAACAAAAGTTTCATGCTGCAACCTATACGGGAAAAATAGGAGAATTAGTGATTTTCAATTTTTATATAGCTCATTAAAGGAAAAAAAAACTTTTTGGGGGGCTTCGACCCCCATGATTTGGAAATTTAACTCTTTTTTTCCAGTAATAATTGGGAAGCATGTACTTAAACAATTTCCAAAGTTTCATATTCTACTTACACGGAAATTAGGACAATTTCTGATTTTCAATTTTTATAAAAACCAAAAAAGAAAAAGAAAATGTTTCTGGTACCCCGGCCTCACATGATCGAGATTTTTAAAACTCTTTTTCATTCGTCGTGAGAGGGTAACCAACAACTTCCTAAAGTTTCATGCTTCTACCTACACGGGAAGTTGGAGAATTAGTGATGAATGAGTGAGTGAGTAAGTCAGTCAGGGCTTTTCCTTTTATTAGTATAGATTTACAAATTGCAAATCATTCATTCTCCTATTTCCCGTATAGGTAGAAGCATGAATCTTTTGTATTTTTTTTTGAGAACATGCTTCCGACGATAACTGGCAAAAGAGAATGCTAAATTTCCAAATAATTTTTGCCGGGGCCCCAAAAACCTTATATTTTCCTTATATGAGCTATATAAAATGGTAATTTTTCACGTATAGGGTGCTGGAGGCCCAAATATAATTTTTTCATATATTAAAAACTGACTAATCACAAAATCCACATTCATCGAGTAGGTAAAAACATAAAACTTTTGGAATTTAGTGAGTACCCTCTCACGAAAACAATTGGCGTAAAATAATTTTTAAATGCACATTTATGAGGGCCGCGGCCCCAAAACATGATTTTTCCTTATATGTGCTGTATAAAAAATTAAAATCACTAATTCTCCTATTTTCCGAAAAGGCAAACGCATGAAACTTGGGGGTTTATTAAATACACTTCTAAAATGGTAGGAGGTGAACAAATATTTAAAATATCTCTTACTTGGGGCCCGGAGGGCCCAAATGAAGTATTTTTCTAATAGTAACTATATAAAAAGTATTTAAAAAATCATGTTAAGCCTGGTCCCTTTTGGAACTCAGGACGTGTTAGCGCATTTTCGTATTATGTATTAGTACTTATGTTAGATATCAGAATTATGTAATTATCAGTAATTGTGTTTAGATTTTAGACATATTTTTATGAATTTTCTTGTGTAATGAATATACCTGAAAAAGAATTATTTAAAAGTCATTTCTTGACATTTTAAAATTTTTATATTTTCTCTTTAATCTAACTACAAGTGGTTTGTGGTCAATGAAATAGGACTCATAAATGAAACATTCTAAATTGTAATCAGCTAATCGCCCAAATACTCCGTTAATTGTTGTTTGATAGATCGTAGTTGCCAATCTTGGTGAAAGTAGTTGAATGTTGAAGCTTGTTTCGAAAAAGTTTTCAATTTCTGCCCCTGGGCCGCTAAGATCTTGATTGAAATCACCACAAATGATGACGTAAAACTCTCTAAACTTTTACACATATTCTAATGACGTCAATAACAAAAAACTAATACTTTTGATAATACTAAGACTTCCGGCAATGGCGGCCGTTGCCTGCGCCAGTGTTATCTCTCGATTCGCAATGTTTTTTGGTAGTTTTAACGGGCTTTTTTAACGGATCGAGTAACTGAGTGTTGATGCACAAATGGCAGGTCAGGACATACAAAAAACATATATACAACATGGGTCTATGACTTATGGATGGTGAGATCTAGGGTGATGACAGACGGACGGACGGACGGACAAAACGGGGGCAATACCGCATTCGACTTCTCGAAAATGCGCTAAAAATGCACTTATTCTCTTTTCCACATGTAGGTTGAAGCATAAAACTTTTTGAAGTTTGGGGCCAAAATATAATTTTAATGCACTCACTAACTCACTCACTCATCACTAATTCTCCATTTTCCCGCAGCAAAGCGCGGGTAAATTGCTAGTTCAATATATAATCGATATTTATTGAGACAGTAATACGTATTGTATTTGAATATGGGCTATAATGTATGTATGTATTAAGTTTAAAAAAGATCCAATTATTTTCCATGTAGCAAACGCATTAACTAATTTGTATATAACAAATATAAATGGAAAAAAATAGGGGCCGCCGTTACCATAAATGTCAATGTTCAAATGTCTTTTTCACACAAACCATTGAGTAAGAGCAACCAACAATTTCTTAAGATTCATCGTGATCGGATGAATTTTTTATACATCTTTAATGGACAAAAATTCATACATACTTTGATTTATATCAATATAAATTTATATATACATAAGCAAAACTTGACATTAAGGGTACCCTGGCCCATTAGGTGCAAGATGTAAATTTTGAAACATTTGTTCATTTCAATTATGATCATATTTATTATATTACCTATATTTGTTGACACCATGTCATAGAATGGGATATAAAATAAACGTTTACGAAAAGAGAATCAGAACCCCCGCTCCGAGGAGATGAAGATTAAGGATTCAATTTGACATAGAATTTTAAAAAGGGCTATCAAGGTCATTATACACCACGTTTGGTTAAGATCCAAAAATTTGTATACACCTCATAAAGGCAAAAAGGATATTAAGCGCTCCCAGGATCAATTAACTTTAAAATATCTGTTTATTTCATTCGAAGTCATGATAAATAGATCTATTTCTTTCAATATCTTTCAAGGTTGTTTAAAATGCAGAATGGAAATAAAGTGTTAAAGTTAAACGAAAATAAAGATTTTTGTCCCCCGCCCCAAGGGAATGGACATAAGGGGTTGAACGCAAGGTGGTATTTTAATATGGGTTATAAAATATAATATATGTACTAAGTTTGGTCAAGATCTGTTCAATTTCAAGAACATAAAACTTAAACTAATTCGAATATAGCTCATTTAAGAAAAAAAAACATGATAGGATTCCGGTCCCCCATGAGTGTCAATTTTCAAATGGTTTTTTCTCACAAACTATACCGGAAGATTACTACATTTTAATCGTGTTCGGATGAATGGTTTAGTGAGCTATAAAGGACAAACATACATATTTTTATCAATTTTTATATTATGTATATTCTTTTTTTTCTGATGAACATTTGTTCAAAATAAAGAAATTGAAGCTAAAATATATTTATTTATAAAATTTTTGTCATTTATGACGGGTGATACCCTAGTTAACATAATAAACTTAATCTACTTGTCACGTCACCATTAATGGTCGCCATCTTGTACGCAACAACGTGTCCAGATTAATGCCATCTTGGTCGCAACAACGTGACCAGAATAACGCCATCATAGCCACCATCTTTATTTAAATTCTGGAAGCTATCTGGGTCAGCACCATGTGTCCGAAATAACGCAAACCTTGGCATTATCGTCATTATCTTATTACCACATCTTCCAGAAGTAATCCGTCATATTAGAAGTAACCCCTCATAACAGAAAGTGACCCCATATAACAGGAAATGACCTCATACAAAGGTCAAATTTCTATGATGATGTCATGTAAAGGATTCTCCACATTTTACCTGAACCCTGCATCTTACACTACTCACAGAATACTTTTAAAGAAAGATTTTTAATTATATAACATGATTAATTTGAAAGAGGTAAAAAAATTATAATGTCATTTAAAAATTGTATTTTGCTTACCTCCGGACAAGTATAAATTACAAATGCTTTTTTGGGTGTCCTTTATTAACATAATATTTCCACATTCTCGACCATCAATTGTAATATCGATAATGTTGTTCTTTCGAAATGCTTTACGGCTCAGTTGGTACTCTCCAAAGTCTAATCCATAAACAAAATTATCAGCTATTGAAAAAAAAAACAAATAAAACAATTAAATATGAAATTATCAAGCTCAGATTAAATACTTAATCTATATTGTTAAACAATTGAAATTACTTAAATAATATTAAATTATTAATTTCGCCTATAAGATTGAAGAAAGAAAATTACTATTTGTATTTTCTATTTTAATTATTTGTAAGTAATTAATTAGTATTATCACCTATATAAAACATTTAACAAATCTTTTGATAAAAACATGCTTTATGTTAGAGGATGTTATCTATATTAATAGAAGGGAAAACCCTCACTGACTCACTCACTTCCTTACACATTCATCACTAATTCTATAAATTCCCGTGTTGGTAGAAGAAAAAAACTTTGGGAAGTTGTTTTGAACTCTCTCACTACGACAAATGGCGAAAAAGAATTTTAAAAATCTCACTCTTGTGGGGCCGGGGCCCCAAAAACGTTATTTTTTACATTACTGATTCTCAAACACTCCGTGTAGGTAGAAGCATGAAACTTTGAGAAGTTGTTGGGTATCCTCTTACGACAAAAATTGTTGAAAAATAATTTTGAAATTAACACTCATAGGGACCAGGGCCCCAAAAATGTTTTTTTCCTTATATAAGCAATATACTAATCTAAAAATCAATAATTCTCCAACTTCCCGTGTAGGTAGCAGCATGAAACTTTGTAAATTTTTTGAGTTCATGCTTCCAATAATAATTTGCAAAAGAGAATGTAAAATTTCCTACTAATGTGGGCCGGGGCCTCAGAAATGATTTTTTTCCAAATATTAGCTATATAAAATTCATAAATCACTAATTTTCCTATTTCCCATATAGTTAGAAAAATGAAATTTTGGAAATTTTTCGAGTCCAAGCTCGCGGTGAGAATATGCAGAAATAATGCTATAAATCCCACTAATCGGTAACCAGGGGCCCAAATATATATTTTCTTTTATTAATAACCCACGTATCACTAATTCTTCGATTTTCCGTGTAGGTAGAGGCATGAAACTTTGGGTAATTGTTAAGTACCCTCTCAAGATGAAATTTGGTGTAAAAGAATTTTGAAATACACATTTATGGGGTCCGGGGCCAAAAGCATTTGTTTTCTTACATAAAATAAAGAAAAATTGAAAATCACTAATTCTCCTATTTCTCGCGTAGGTAGACTCATAAAACGTTAGGGAATGGATAATTACATTTTTACGATGGTAGCAGGTGAAAAATTATTTAAAATATCTCTTAATGGGGTCGAGGGTGGGCAAAAGTAGTTTTTTTTTTTCATAATATAAACTATATAAAAATTGAACATCAACCATTCTCCCTTTCCCCAGGTAGGTAGAACCATGAAACTTTGGAAGATGTTAAGTACAATCTCCCGATGAAGGTTGGCAAAACGGAATGGTAAATTTCCACTCTTATTGGGTCGGGGACCCAAATATAAGTTTTTCTTATATTAAAAACTTACTCATCTAAAATTCCACAATTCATCGTGTAGGTAAAAACATAAAATTTTTGGAAGATGTTGGGTATCCTCTCACGGTGAAAATTGGCGTAAAATAATTTTAAAATGCATATAACATGAACGCCAGGGCCGAAAAAATGTGTTTTTTCCTTATATGTGCTGTATAAATATAGTAAATCACAAATTCACTTATTTCCCGAATAGGCAAACGCATGAAAATTTCGGGTTTGTTAAATATACTTCCACGATGGTAGCAGGTGAATTCATATTTAAAATATCTCTTACTGATGGCTGGGGGGCCAAAATGTATTTTTTTCCCTAATATCTATACTAATAAAAGGGAAAGCCCTCACTGACTCACTCACTCACTCACTCACTGATTCATCACTAATTCTCCAACTTTCCGTGTAGGTAGAAGCATGAAACTTTGGGAAGTTGGTGGGTACCCTCTCACTACGAAAATTTGCGAAAAAGAATTTTTTAAATCTCGCTCATGTGGGGCAGGGGGCCCAAAAACTGTTTTTTTCTACATCACTAATTCTCCCAGTTACCGTGTAGGTAGAAACATAAAACTATAGGATGTTGTTGGGTACCCAATAACGACACAAATTGTTGATAAAAGAATTTTAAAAATCTCCTTCATGTGGGGCCCGGGACCCAAAAAGTATTTTCTTTATATGGGCCTTTTAAAAATTTAAAATTAGCAGGTTTCCTATTTCCCGTGTCGGTATAAGCATGAAACTTTGGGAAGTTATTGTGTACCCTCTACGACGATGGGCGAAAAAGAATTGTCAAAATCTCACTCTTGTTGGGCCGGGTGCCCAAAAACTTGTTTTTCTTATATCACTAATTCTCCAACATTCCTTGTAGGTAGAAGCATGAAACTTTGGGAAATTCTTGAGTATCCTTTTAGGACACAAATTGACACTCATGGAGGCCGTGGCGCCAAAAATGATTTTTTTTTCTTATATAAGCTATATAGTATTTGAAAATCAATAATTCTCCAACTTTCAGTGTAGTTAGAAGCATGAAACTTTAAGGGTTTGTTAAATTCGCTTCCGTGATGGCAGCAGGTGAAATAATATTTAAAATATCCCAAATATAGTTTTTTATGCACTCACTCATCACTAATTCTCCAACTTCCCGCACAGAGGCGCGGAGAAATCGCTAGATTATTATAAATTTATGTTTTCCTTTTATACTCTATATTAGTTGATAAACAGCTCCATTAAACCACAGAATTTGATTTCTTTCATGGCTGGGTAACTGACGATTTATTTTCAAATAAGCTCTCAGGCATTAACAACATTTTCACTCCAGTTAATTAATTTCAGCTCATATGCACTTATTTTTTCCTGTTGATTTTTTTAAACACAAAAAAGCAGGTGCTTCAACGGAAAAATAGAATTTTAGCTTTTAGTTACGCGTAACAAATTTCTGGAAGACGGGGCAATAAATAACAAAAACTACCATATCAGTTCTTAATTTGGCAGCTGACATTTTCGTCACACCAAATAAAAAGGACATTATTTTGTTTCATATAGCGCAGGGAATCCATCTAGTAATTTCATGAAGATGGGGTCATAAAAAAGAATGTTTAACATGGCGAACTCTGAGGACCATTAAGACCGCTGTGCAAATAATTTTTGAGTCCGTGAAAAACGACCACAAGACAATCGCGCACAGGAAAAACGCACACAGACAATGTAGCAAAGACACAAATGAGCCCAGGACAAACACGTACACCAATACTGCGCAAACGGTCAATGGAACACGCCGACAAATGCGGACACCGAAAATTGTGCACGATTATAAATGCGAACGGCTACACAAGCGCACAGTGTTTGTTTGTTTGTTTGTTTTTTTGCGTCCTATGTTCTGCAAAGAAACGTATTTTCATATGACGCAGTGCTCACCACAATCTTAGGCCACGGATATAAGGGGCATGCTTTTTTTTTTTTAGAATGGTATCATTTTAGGCCTAATATTAATACATTGATAATACTTAAATCTAAGAATATTTAAAAAACTAGAAATGCCTCTAATAAAACAATCCCGTAAAAAAAGGTTTTGACAATAAATACTTTATTTACTATGCATAACAATCGCAAGAGAACCCAAAAATTCAAAACCTTAACTGATCTGTAACTGACAATCCTTCTATACTGAAGATTATAACGTACTACGCTATAGTAGTTATGTCTCAGATATATAGATTTCTAGAAAAAAATACTACAGTCTGCTTGCTAAACTTAAACTCGATTTAAACACTGGAAAATGGTTATAAAAACATGTTTAATATAATGAGCACCGCGTGAAATATTAGCTATTACTAAAATTTACATTAACAGATCGGGAATTTATTTTTAAAAAGTATCGTCATCATAATATGCACTGAATATTTATGTTTAAATGATTTTCATTACAATTCGCACTCCGACCCTCTAGCACAAAAAGTAACATGCTACATAGAACTATATTGAGATAAAATTTCATTAACGTAATCATAGTACAATTGATCTATCTGAAATTTTGACAGAAAATTGTGATCGTTGGCATGAGTCTGCCTGCCAAACATTTAGCTAACTAGCATACGAGGAAGTGGGTTAAAAATAGTTCCAATGTTATTTCGGCAAACAAGCGAGGAAGGCATCACGCAGACGCAATGAGTTAATATAAATTTTTTTTTAATATAGGTGGCAATAGCTCAACTTTTTCTTTTCTAAATGTAATTGATATTTAAGGCATTTAAGTAGCCACTTGAATAATTGTATTTAGTACCAATCTTATTTTTTTTTTCTTTCGAAACCTCTTTTAAATATAGATCTTATATTTAGCTGGTACATAATGTAAGTAGCCTTCTCTTAGTTACCGTATATACTCGTTCTAAATCTGATAAATCTAGTGGTGGGGGGGGTGGTCGGCTTACGTTCGGGTCATATGGTATGTTTACATGTACGTTGAATGTCGGTGCTGTTATTTTAGATCATCAAGGTCCTTTTCTACAATTTTCTAAAACACGATTGGGTAAACTACTGGCCCATATGGCCCACTATTTTGTTATTTACGGCCCGAGGAAACCTGCGGAAACAAAGTAAAAGTCAATAATTTTATGTTAAAAATGGATGGTTTTACTTGAATCTAAGATAAATTTTGGCTATGTGTGGCCCTAGATATTTCATTTATTACTTATGCGGCCCTCAGCCTAAAACTTTTGCCCATCCCTGCTTTACAACATTCGACTTCTTTACATTAAGCCATAAAGTATTATTAAACATGTGCACTTATCTTATTTAATGATTTTAATTATTTTTGTGAATGTTTTAATAAATCTTTTTCCATTTTCGTTTTCAACAACGAATTTTAATGAACTCGCTTTCGCAACTCCTTAGCAAAGAAGAAGAAAAAAACTGTAACTCTTGCCTAAAAAAGAACACAAAGACAAAGTGAACAGTCATAATGACCAATTTAGATTGCCTTTAAAAAAATATGTATCATTTTGTTTACGCTTTCCTATTATTTTTGGTGGGTGGCTGCTTACGAGCGTGTTATACACTTTTAATAGTTATAAATGTGGGGCAGGGGTCATTTTATGAACGAACAGGCTATGGAGCGAGTATATACGGTATTTATTGTAATAGTTAAACTAGTAAACTATCACCTTGTTAAACGTGTGATTATCAATATTTTCAGATTAATACGAATCGTTTTCAATTTTAAAGGCAGTCAAGCTTTAACTTTTCTTAAACAAAATGTAAGGCTATTTCTAATAACTTAAACATCGTTTCCAAAATTTATCAATTTTATTGTTGTTTTTTTGTTGTTTTTTTGTTTGTTTGTCTGTTTGTTTTTTGTTGTTTTTGTTGTTTTTTTCTGGGGTTTTTTTGGTATGTAAAATGTAATCATTCAAGTCTACTAAATAATTAAGCACCAGTGCTTCCATATTAACTTTATACTTTTTCTTGAAAATATGAAATTTGAAAATATGTCCAAGTTAGGCACTCATCCACATAATATTATTTTTAAGTGCTAGCTAGAAAGTATAATAACAGTAAAATAACTATTGTTGGCCTAAAAAAGACAGCATTCACACAGTTTTAATAAAATATAATTTGAAAAGTCTGGAGTTTTTTTTAATGTAAAGCATAGTTTTTTCTCGCAAATTTTTCTTCTGAAAAGAATGGAAACATTGTCCATTAAATTTGTTGCTTCGGGAAAGAGAAAAACAGGTCGCCCACGCTTGCGATTTAAAGATGTCTCTCAAAGGGACATGAAAGCAGCCAGAATACATACACGTGACTAGGGGTGTAAGGCATTAGACCGATCTACGTGGCGCACAGTCAGGGGGCGTCATAGTAGCCGAGGAACGAAGAATGGAGGAGGCTGCTGACAGAAAAGCTAGTACAAAGGCCAAAACTTTTGGAAGCACAGAACTCGTGTGTAAAGACTGTGGTAAAGACTGTCCCTTAAAGATAGGAATGCTAAACCAATCGAGAAAATGATATCCAGCCCGACGGTGATGCACGATCGTCTCGCGAGACGGAAGGGTGCCGAATAGAAATGTTTTTGAACAACTAAAATATGATTTTAAGAACATTTAGATTTGTTAATTTTTTAACAGGATCGCGATTGGAGAGGAGATAGAATTGAGACGAGTAGGTGGAGGTTTGGGGTAGGTGTTAATTTAAAAAAAAAAAAAAAATACATCGCTCCTCTTAACTGGAAACTACCGAATATACTCGATCATTCATAAGCCGACCCCTTTCTTTTGGAAGAGAATTGTTAAAAAGAGATTAAATAGACTGTAAACAGAATAAAAAAAATAATAGGAAAGCTTAAACAAAATGTTTTTTTTTTTTAAAATAGAAATTAATCAGTCATTATGATTGTTTACTTTGTGTTACCTATCTTTGTCTTTGTGTTCTTTTGTTAAGAGAGAGGTATGGAGTAATTTTGTTTTTTAAGAGCGTCTATTAAGAGTGGCGACAGCGCATACATTAAAATTTGTTGTTGAAAACACAACTACTATAACAATTTTTACAACAATTAAAAAAAATAATAATAAAATGGATAAATAAATTAATTGCAGATGTTTGATATTAATTTATGGCTTCTGGTAGAGTAGTCGAATCTTGCAGATCAGGGGTCTCAAATACAATTTGCCTAGGAGCCACATGAGTCAGAGTATGGGTGATGTTGGGCCGCATCAAGTTAATACAAAAAAATGTAACTGTTCAGTCTCCCCCATCTTTATTCATTACTATATATGAAAGGTTCAAAAATTGGCATAACTGAAAGAGACTTGGCTGCGTTTCCCCTTACACAGCTGAAGAACATTTAGCTTGAGGGAGGAAGCAGTCGAAACTCTCAGTATAGCTTGAAGATGATCATCAGCGAGTAATGACCTGTGCTTGGATTTATTGACGTTCATAGTAGACAACAGCTTCTCACATATGTATGTGCTCCCAAAAAGGCACATACTCCGGGTGAACTTTCTGGAAAATTCTGGGAAGGTTTGGGACTATTGTCTTCAAATATATCCAAGCTTGTATGTTTTACTTTCACCACCCTGAACTTAGCTTTCAGATGAGAGTTGCACTTCAAGTCGATGAGTATCAACTGTAGCACAGGAGGGGCATCTTGGACATCGGAAGAGAAATGGTCAGAAAACATTTTTAAAGTTGCTTTGTGATTATTAAAGACTGCAAATCCGCGAACAAATTCTTCCTGTAGCTTTTCAATGGCATCAATATATTCCTCAGCATCAAACGGCATGTCGACAACCACAAGTACCTTGTATGCTGGGAAATGGAAGAGGTTTTTTCTGAGAGAGCTGGGCTTTCCAAAGAATAAGTTTTGAGGAAAATGCTCTCACATTTTCATAGCCAGCACTATCAAGCAGCTCCTGTACTTGTAACTTCCTGTTCAGTACAATCAGTTCCTGTGTGATGTCAACAAAAAAAAAGCTAAGTCCACGAGCCATTACTGACCAATTAGTACAGGAACAGCCATCACATTGTTCTCCATTAAAGCGTTCGCCTCTATTCTCAAAAAAAAATCCTCTTCAAGCTGGTTTCTTTGCTGAGCCAACACACCTCGGTAAAGTAGAGCACATCCTAATATACAGACTCTGTTTTCTCCTAAAAAGACCAAAAATGCCTGTGCTTTAAACAAATTAATCAAATAAAATTTTGTTGACTAGAAAAAAGGGTCCTAGAAGGCCAAAGAAAAAAAATCAAGTTACAGTTTTAGAATATCTTATTTTAATTTTTTTCTTCGTTATTGCCACGGCGGGCCGCACTTGCACTGAATTTAGATATCCAGTGTAAACCAAAAAATATCATCCAGTGGGCCGCAATTGGCCCGCGGGCCGCGTGTTTGAGACCCCTGTTGTAGATAGTAGAAAGTGTCCTACAATTACACGGATATTCAATGTACAAGTAGAAATCACATATGACCCACTTTTAGCCCACTCATAAGCCCCACTCCCCCCCACCTTTCCTAATTGGTTTTGTACACACAAAAAATTGACATTAGAATGAGTATACAAGGTAAATAATGTCGGCTTAATTGAAAGACATGTTAACTTTCTGTCAATGATTCATTCAAAGAATTAAAATCCTTTTTTCGTCTTTTTTTTCCAATGATTTTATTTCCTGTTCAGAGGGAAACGTTTTTATCTAAATACCGTTTAGTTTGCCAGAAGTTTGATGTATACTTCTTAAGCATCTTCGTGTTCAAAGTATTTAACAGGAACTATTTAAATCGAAAAATGTTGATTTTGATAAATGTGTGCGACCCGTAATGTGAACACATGAGAGTATCAGTTTGTTATCTATACTAATAAAAGGGAAAGCCCTCACTGACTCACTCACTCACTCTCTCACTCACTCACTGATTCATCACTAATTCTCCAAAGCAGGAAACTTTGGGAAGTTGTTGGGTACCCTCTCACTACAAAAATTGGCGAAAAAGAATTTTTAAAATCTCGCTTATGTGGGGCCGGGGGCCCAAAAACTGTTTTTTTTCTACATCACTAATTCTCCAAGTTACCGTGTAGGTAGAAACATAAAACTATAATATTTTGTTGAATACCCAAAACGACACAAATTGTTGAAAAAAGAATTTTAAAAATCTCCCTCATGTGTTGCCCGGGGCCCCAAAAGTTTTTTCTTTATATGGGCCCTTTAAAAATTGAAAATCAGCAATTGTCCTATTTCCCGTGTCGGTAGAATTATGAAACTTTGGGAAGTTATTGGGTACCCACTCAATACGACAATGGGCGAAAAAGAATTGTCAAAATCTCACTCTTGTTGGGCCGGGTGCCCAAAACTTTTTTTCTTACAACACTAATTCTCCAACATTCCGTGTAGGTAGAAGCATGAAACTTTGGGAAATTCTTGAGTATCCTTTAACGACAAAAATTGGCGAAAAAGAATTTTGAAATTCACACTCATGGGGGCCCCCAAAATGTTTTTTTATTATTATATAAACTTTATACTATTTGAACATCAATAATACTCCAATTTTCAGTGTAGGTAGAAGCATGAAACTTTAGGGGTTTGTTGGGTACACTCTGACTACGAAAATTGGCGAAAAAGAATTTTTTAAATATCACTCATGTGGGTCCGGGGGCCCAAAAGCATTTTTACCTACATTACTAATTATTCAACTTCCCGTGTAGTTAAAAGCATGAAACTTTTGGAAGTTGTAGGGTACCGTCTTGCAACAAATATCGGAGAAAAATAATTTTGAAATTCACACTCATGGGGGCCGGGGCAACAATTTTTTTTCTTATATAAGATATATACTAATTGAAATTCAAAAATTCTTCTATTTCCCTTGTAGGTAGAAGCATGAAACTTTACACATTTTTGAGTACATGCTTTCGACGATATTTGGCAAAAGAGTAAATTAAATGTCCTACTCATTGGGGTTGGGGCTCCGAAAACAATTTTTCATGATATGAGCTATATATAAATTTTAAAAATCACCAATTCTCCTATTTTCCGAGTTGGCAGACTCATCAAAGGTTGGAGAGTTGATAAATACATTTTCACGATGCTAGAAGGTTAAATATGCTTTAAAATATCTCTTTCTGGGGGGGGGGGGGGCTAGGGGCCAAAATTTAAAAACTGAAAATCACTAATTCTCCCATTCCCCATGTAAATAGAAAGTATAAAACTTTAGGAAGTTGTTGAGTACAATTTCCCGATGATAATTGGCGAAAGAGAACGTTAAATTCCCACTCATAGAGATAATGGGGCCCAAAAATAATGGGGCCCCGCACATGTTTTTTCTTATATGAGCGATTTACAAATTGCAAATCACCAATTCTCATATTTCCAGTATAGTTAGAAGCATGGAGCTTTGTAATTTTTTTGATTTCATGCTCCCACTGATAATTTGCAAGAGAGTGTGTTTAATTTCCAACTAATGGGGGCCGGGGCCCCAAAAACGTTTTTTTATATGAGATATATTAAAATTGAAAATCTCTAATTCTCCTATTTTTCATATATGTAGAAGCATTAAACTTTGGGAATTTTTTGTGTAGAAGCTAACGACGAATATGTGCAAAAAGAATGTTAGATTTCTCACTAATTGGTAACCAGGGGCCCAAAGATATTTTTTCTTATGTTAAAAAACGACTTATCACTAATACTTCCATTTTCCGTGTAGGAAGAAGCATGAAACTTTGGGTAATTGTTAAGTATTCTCTCACGACCAATTTTGGTGTAAATGAATTTTGATATACACACTTATGGGGGGCCGGGCCCAAAAAACGTTTTTTAATGAGATTTATAAAAATTGAAAATCACTAATTCTCCTATTTCTCGCGTATGTAGATTCATGAAACTTTGGGGAATGGATAATTACACTTTCACGATTGTAGCAGGTGATAAAATATTTAAAATAACTCTTAATGGGGGCGAGGGGGGGCAAAAGTAGTTTTTTCCTAACATAAACAATATAAACATTGAACATCAATAATTCTCCCTCTCCCCATGTAGGTAGAAGCATGAAACTTCAGGAAGATGTTGAGTACAATCTCCCAATGAAAGTTGGCTAAAGGGAATGGTAAATTTCCACTCATAGGGGGTGGGGGACCAAATATAAGTTTTTCTTATAAAAAAAACGACTCATCACACATTCCTCAATTCATCGTGTAGGTAATTACATAAAACTTTTGGTAGTAGTTGTGTATCGTATCACGACGAAAAATTGGCATAAAATAATTTTAAAATACACACTCATGAGGGTCGGGTCTGAATAAATGTGTTTTTTTTTCACTTATATGTGCTATATAAAAATTGAAAATCAATAATAATCTTCGTTCCTGAATAGGCAAACGAATGAAACTTTTGGGTTTGTGAAATACACTTCTATGATGGTAGCAGGGGAATAATTATTTAAAATATCTCTTACTGGTGGCTGGGGGCCCAAACATAGTTTTTTTTTCGTAATATTAACTATATAAAAAGTAAAAATCCCTTATTCTCCCATTCCCCTGTAGGTAGAAGCATAACAATTTTGGAAGTTGTTGGGTACCCTCTCACTACGAAAAGTGAGATAATATAATTTTAAAATTCCCACTCATTGGGGCTGGGGCCTCAAAAACGTTTTTTTCCTAATATGTGCTATTTACAAATTGAAAAGCAGTATTTTTCCTATTTCCTAAATAGGTAAACTTTATGTAACTTTTGGGTTTGTTAAATACACTTCCATGATGGCAGCAGGTGAAATAATACTTAGAATATCTTTTGCTGTGCACGGGGGACCCAAATATAGTTTATTATAAAATAAAAATAAATATCCCTTAGAGACCATGAAGGTCCATGGGAGCAAGTGAAGTAGCGTTCACAAGTTTCATTAACCACTAACGAGCATGGGATTGTGTGGTTAGCACAGTGCCCAGGGGCCTTGGCGGATCCGTGGTTTTGAACCCGCGACACGGGTTTTTTGCTGCGGATCGGTAGTCCGGCTCGCTACAGCATAGACCACCGCGCCCCCTATAGTTTATTATGCACTCACTTAATCATCACTAATTCTCCAACTTTCCGCAGCAACGCGCGAGGAAATCGCTAGTTAAGTATAGACGCTGCTGCCCCGTTTACACTCGTACCCGATTACAATTTTACTACCCGGATAATTACATGGCCTAATCGTATCACGCGTGAAGCTATTGAAAACGTTTTTAAACAAATTGCAAGCGACGAAATAGTGAAGAGGAAATTTTATTAAAAGAGTGACGTTTATTGTTGTTGTTGTTGATTTGACGTCACATTTCTTTAACCTCTTCCCATAACCACAAATGCTTGACCCCTTCCTCAAGCCTAGGCGCGTAGCATCATGTATGGACGTCCCCTAGGTTTCCACAAATCAATGTTCTTTAATAGAAATTATTTCAGTGCGTTATAAACATCTTCAACGCGGTTTATTATTTTTAATAGAATTTGTGTGAATAATTCAAATTTAAATATCACCCCTTTGTCAAATCGAACCATATCGATGAGTTGAACCTTGTCAGTGAAATCACATACTTTCAACACGCATCGCAACAGTCTATGTGAAAATCTGAAGATAAGATATTTGTTTAATAATTTGTTTCATGTATTTAAACTCAGAAAATAATGAGTCCGTTACAGAGTTAAACTTTGTTTTCAAGAATGTGTTGATTCATTTACTGTCTCCCCACCTTGACATGATATTTGTTTCTTTGCTAATAACAAGCTAATTTTAAGAGATGCTTTTTTACAACTATTACTTGAACTCAAAATCAAAGGGAAAACATTTCACTGGCCATCTTATTCTTCTTTAAAAAACTATATTTGTCTTTGCTTAGCTTTGTTCTTTTCGGATAAGCGTTATACGAATTGGCAATGACTGACTTGTGGCATCTCTGCAGATTAGCTTTCTTGATATCAAAAATAGAAGACGGATAAATCGATCTTACTTACTTTTCATTAAAAATAAAAACAAAACTCGAGATCCCAAAAAAAGTTAAAACTACGAATCTCTAATGCAACTGTTTATTTCATACTTGTATATTGGCTTTCTCTTTTTATAAAATAATGTCCTTTCAAAATCATTTCTGTTGTTTCTCAGAATTGATTCTTGAGTAAATTGCAGTAACCAAGTTTTTATTCTCCTTTCTACTCCCAGCAGGAATAATACTCATGAACTAAATACCAGCAACTCGTCTTATTTCAATTTTTTAAAATACAGGATAAACATTACCCGTCCCCGAACCCAGAGAGCTTTAATTTTAAATTGTTATTATTCCTCATCAGTTATTTGCAAATGCTATAGTTAGGGGTCTACCGATACCCATTTTTGACGAGATTGCAGATACCTATATTACTATATTTTTTGCTGATTTGAGAGCCGATATGAGTATTTGTTGAGACAACAAAACGCGGTCGTATTTGATTACATCATTTTTAAATTCATGAATCTTAATTATTTATAATTTATATTTTAAGCTACAGGGTTAATTAAGACAAACTTAAATTAAGAAACAAATCGTACAACTTCATTTTGATTATTAGTGTGTGTTGATTACACAGGATCGACTAACCGTAGCCTCCAAAATGCTGTATTATCCGGATTTTTTTTCTACGACAGAAGAATACCCGAGTGGATACACGAACGACCGTGACATCAACTCGTTTTTACATGACATCACTTTCATCACTGTTAGTGGAATTCAACAATTGAAGGAAATTTGTTTTTTAATTCTCTAAGACTTAGTTGCCGAGGCACAGTACTAGAAACAACACACAGCGGTAATGTCAATCAAAATACATTTTCCGCAAGTGTTACTATATTTGTTATATTACAGGAGGAAAGTTACCAGACAGTTTATCGGTCTTGAAATTCGATTTCGGTCTTATATCGTATTTTTTCCTTTTAAGTACGTACACATCAAATGCAATTAATGCCGTTATAATGTTATTAATACGTAAAAATAAAAAATTGAAAATCAACCATTACTGTTTCCGTTGTATCCTGCGACGTGAGAAATGATTGGTTGAAAGAGATCACGTGATGAGCAGAAGGGGTGTCCCAGAAGGCTTAGAGAGAGGTCAGAGTGTGTGAGGCACAAGGGATGTTCTTGATTTATATCGATGATGAGTTTAATTTGTAAAACGTGTACATGCGTTCAGTTGCTGCATTAAAGTTGTTTTGCTTACCACTTGTGATACAAAGTAATAGGACAAATGAAGTTACTTCAATTGTTCAATATTAGAAAAAGAAAATGTTCGTTAAAAGAAGAGACAGCTGAACTTGTGAATATTGAAGGCCGTGTGCGGCAGCACATAAAATGTGAAGGTTTGTGATATGTATCGGAGGTTTACAGTTAAACTTTTGTTAATCAGCAACAGACTACGCTTGAATTAAGAACATCTGAGCCAGAACAACAATTATTAGTATTATTGCCAAATTCAAAGAAAGAAATCACATGGCAAGGTCACTATAGAGATCAGGACAAACTCAGTGATGTCACATATAATGTCAACATCACAAGACACGTGAAAACACTGCATATTGATGAACTAAGAGCATATGGTGACAACAAAGAAGAAACACAAACAATAAATGTCATCAGCAAAGACAATTATGACAATGATAAAGACACAATGAAAATGAAAAGCACAAACATAGATGACATATTATTGGACATACCAGATATTATTAAAAATAGGGTGATGAACATTTTTCAAAAATACAAAGGCATCATCACAAAACAAACAGGAAACACAAAAACTGTGAAAGATAAAATACAATTGCTAGAACATAAACCATTCAAACTAAGATATACCCTAATCCAATGGCTTATAGATACACTGTTAAATAAGAAATTGGCTATCGTCTCAAAGCGAACAAATTAAGAAAGGCAGTTGAAGCTAACTATGCCTCACCAACTGTAATAGTCAAGAAAAAGATTGGAAAGCTTTGACTAGGCTGTGATTACAGGCATTTTAACAACATAACAAAATTAGGCAATGAACGCATTGGAGATCCAAGAGACATTGTAGACAGTATTGGTAATTCCAAAATATTCATTACATTTGATTTAAACAGATGTTTTTGGCAAATAAACATGATCCTACCTCCGTCAAATACACTGCATTTATAGTCATGGATAAAGTATATGAATGGTTAGTGATGCCATTCGATTAGTGAATAGTACATCCACTGATAGTAGATTAATGAAAGTGATGTGACAAGGCATTACAAGTGTGGCACATTATGTTGCCGACATATGCATTCATACTAAAGATTGGGAAAGGCACATACATACACATGAACCTGTACTAAATAGACTCAAGGAACATAATGGTATAATCTCACCTGAATAAATAAACATTGAAAAGAAATACACTGGTTTTCTTGGATACTGAATAGGAGGAGGTAAAGTCACTTCCACTGCAGAGAATGAAAATAAGATATTCAATTTGTCAAAACAGAAATCAAAAAAGCTAGTCAAACCCTGCTGGGACTTTGCAGTTTCTGCAGACCATTTATTGAAAAGTATGCTGAGATTGTCAACCCACTGACAGAAATTACGAAAAACACAGATGTGAGAAAATTTCAATTTTCGGAAGAGTGCTTCAAGGCACTAGAAAAATTTGAACAAGTATTTTAAATGAACCCATCTTAATCACACCCAAATGAGAAAAAGCTGTTTATTTTTTCAACTCATGCATCATCTATCGTATTACGAGCCTGCCTTATGCAAGACCTTAATGGTGTTCTCCATCCAATCCAATATATGAGCAGATATTTGACAAAAACTGAACATAACTACAGCACAATAGAAAGAGAATGTCTGTCCATAGTATTGGCTCTACAGAAATTGCAAAAATACCTACACTGTAAAAAATGCAATGTTTTTTAACACTTATATACCGTTATTTTACACTAAACGACTGTAAATGAAGATTTTTTACTGTTTTTTTAAAAAAAAAAACAGTAAGATAATGTAATTTATTATCATTTACAATAAAATCCTGTATTAATTTATACTGTAAATATTGAACTGTTTTTTAACATATTTACGCTGTTATTTAACACTAAATGGTTTTATATGACTACTTTCCCTGTTTTTTAATTTTTTTAACAGTAATGGAATGTAATTAATGTTCGTCTATAAATAATTTCAAATAGTTTATATATAAATGAATGTGAGACGTTTAATGACTTACTGAACATTTTAGTTTTAGTATCCGACGGATTAGGAGCAACATAATTATTTTGGAGGTTGTTGAGTTTACTGCCTTGAAGGACAATGACAATATATTTTTTCCGAGTGCCCAAAGTGTTGTGTTTTCACCCTTATATGAGCTTTAACAAATTTAAAAATTAGCTACTACTACTGGGTAAGTGGAATGATTTTGACCAAACTTGTTTCATGAGTACTTAAGGGCCCATATTAAGATAGTGTAGGTTGCAGGGCATTAAATTCACATTATCAGTTCCTTTTGAGACTTTTGGAAACAAAAATATTAGAAACATTTTATTAAATTTAATTTGAATTTTAATCTATCAGATTAATTTTAATATTTTTTTTTAAAGATTAATCAATTAATGAATCGTTTATTTCCGTTAATTTATATATTAAGGCTGTGGAAATTAAAGATTAATTAATTGATGTATAGTTAAAATTTTAATCGATTAGAATTTTTCGACCTCCAATAATTTGTTACTGATGGGTCGATTAATGGATTAGAGTTTAATATATAAAAATCATACAATTTCAAAAGTAGGCTATGAATAACAAATTTAATAAATAATAGATTTCCAAGATAATTAATATGATAAGCAATAGACTGTTAATAGACGTGTTTTTAATTGTACAACTTGCATCAATTGGGTCCACTCAAACTCAATGTTTTTATTTTCTTATGTAAGCTATATAAATATTATTTTATTCACTCCATCGAAATTAAATTTTGGAAAGGTGTTGAGTAGGTCGACAATCACGCAAAGTAAAGGCAAAGGTGGATAGTATTTTTTATATACATATTTCTTATATTATAGTCTTCTTTGAATCTCTTCTTTTTCTGCAGTTAATGCAATCCGTGACACGAAAGCTAGTTTAATTTAAAACTGTAGGGCTTTTAAATTTAATAAGTTGCAGAGTTTGGGCTCGGGAACTCAAAACGCTTAACTAATGCATTTTTGTTCTTCTTTGGTCTTTGGTAAGCTATTTAAAATTTAGCTAAACTACAGTCGGAGGTGTACATGTTAGACATGTAACTTGTAAGATTGCTAACGTTAATTTATATAATAATTAATTCAACATATTTTTAAGCGTGATTTTAATTTATATAATATATATATATATAACAATATTTTCTAGAAAATACATAATGTTCTTTTATTACTAACTCTAATTTATTTAATTATTAAATTTAAGTTCGTAAAATAAAATTTATGTTTTTACATAAAATCAATTCTTCATTTCCGGTTTTAAGTATAAGCATACCGATTACCGGCAGACATGGTTTAGTTTTGTCATCAAGCCATGCTTCGAATCGCCTAGTATTACATCTGGGTTAATTTTAATAAAATATATGTTTTTAAAGGGTGAAAGTATGATCCTATTATTAAGAATATTTTTTTTAAACATTCATAATTTTTAAAAATATATATAGGATTATAATTAGTAATCGTAAATACTAGTAATAAAATAGTAAAAATAGATAATGTGGCAATGCCGCAATGTCATAATAAATTAATAGGTTAACAATGATTCAATGAACAATTTACCAACCAGAACTAGAATATATAGAGATATTAATGATATTAGAGCTCTTATTACTGGATAATCTTAAAAGGAAATACTAGTAGTCCACATTTTAATTGTAAAGTCTAGTCTTAAAATAAAATCTAAGTTCTGAAGTTTTATTTTTTTCAAAACAGGCTGAACAAGTAACAATTAAATGAAACATGGCATGGGGCTGGGGCAAAGGGATATTTTTTGAAGTCAGAAGTAAAATAAAAGTTAAAATTATCAGTAAGTTTTGAATAAGTAGGTAAGTTTTTAAAATCAGTAGGCATAGGCCCTTACCTTACTACTCTTACTGTTATTGCTATTACTATTAGTGTCAGGTTATAACTTATAACTTTTTAAAGTATTTATTAACTATTATTATTAAATATCTTTAATAAAAAAATTAATATTTTTTAATTAACCTCCAGAAATAAAGCTTAAAGTAAGCCAAATTTTAAATTATAAATTATACAATATTTAATTAACAATATTAATATATATCAACATATAATACTAATACATTGTCGAAATTGAGATAACACTATAATTTATAACTCATATTAACAAAACAATCTTTGGCAATCATTAAATTGTTAATCCCAAGTTGTTTAATTTTAATGGTGGATGTAAATTATAATGTTATAACTAAAATGTCTAGATATATAATTTATTTGTTCATTTTGTACGCTATGATTTATAAGCCATAAGCCTATGAGAAATTTAATTGTATAATTTATATTTGACTATTCAATTCTAGATAGACTGAAATGTATTTTTTTCCCTTCGAATTTCAGTTATTAAAATTACTTTACATTATAAATTCTGTAGAGAGAAAAGGTAGCCTAAATGTGACATTCATATATTCATATCATGTTGTCAAATAATTTTTCATTTTGATGTAAGGTTCAAATAACATTTGAAGGAGACGTGACGGATCAGGAATACCACCTTGTCACCCGCTACCTGTTTTAAGTACAAATATCACTATCAGCAAAGTTTTTTTTTTTTTTTGGAGTATTTATATGCCATTAGGTAAGCATTAACTTAAATAAAACTGTCGTATTTGAACCAGTCTAATGATAGTTACCTAGATATGTTTTCAATCACTCAGCTAAAACATCATTTTATGGACCTGATTTATTGTAATTATAAATTTGAAACAGGTGATTCTAATTAAACAATAATACAATAATCATTTTAATTATATTCAGTTTGAATCTAGTTGATCAAATAAGTCAGTGGTGAATGATATTAGTATTAGACTGTGACCTAGTGTGTTATTACTCTTATTCTTTTTTATATTTATACCAGTATTCTCTGCTATAAATATTCATGAGAACTTTAATGTAGGTATATGTTCTAATCACAGTCTAAACAACCATTTTGTTATAATTAAGCTTTAAACACACTTCATATGCTATAAGTTTATTGAAATACCATTATTTTTCTGCTTCAAATGTATGTAAGTGAGGACCGTTCGTGACCTTTATAACATGTTTCAAAATAATTGGTTTCAGGTAAAGATCACATGGAACGGGGAGAGTCTAGGTTGACCCAACCATGGCAGCAGCTATACTAACTGAACATACAAGTCTTGGCAAATTATTAGCTTTAACAATATCACTTCCGACATGTAAGTATTAATACATATATAATATAAAAACCCATGTTACTTGGTAACACTAAGGTGTAACACCAAGTGATATCGCTTGGCCTTTTTTAAAAAATTGAAAATATCGACCTAAAGATCATTATCATTTTGGTTTCAAGAAGTTGGGATATTTAAATCAAGCGGTACATTAAACTTTAGTTTGCTGGAGATTGAACACGAATTTTTATTATTATGGTGTCTGTTAAGTGTCAACATAATTTTCTCAAAACAATTTAATATATGATTTTTATTTTAGCTGAGACTAAAAATCTATCGGAGACTTTACATCTCTTACTAGCTGTGCAGTTGTGTTACATATTTATGCTTAACCTAAAATACACATTTATGGTTAACCTAACATTAAAGAAAGAAAAATATTAATCAGTTAGCTTTGTTTTAATTATTAGGTTAATATTTTTCATTTGCAATTTCAAATATATTCTGTTATAGAGAAATAAGTTGGTCTTTGATTATAGATCACTCAAGGCGTACAGTGACAAGGTGGATATAATATCAAGATGCTGTTTCAATAATCGGACTTAAAATTTAGATGGTAAGTTGTCTTTATTTTGGATGTTTATTTTAGTTAGATCAGTTTAATATTTTTAAATGTTTAATTACTTGTAGAGTGATTAATAATTATGTCAAAATTACACTTATTTAACATGTGAGAGTGTTTTCTAATTTTTTACTCAAGTATTTTATTAGAGTGCTACAATCTTTTTGTTTTAAATGTTAAGTGAAATAAGTAAAAATAGCATCCAGTTTGTAAATTTATATTTTGCTTACATTTAGCATCAAAATCTCATATTACTCGAGACTTCCGACTATTGTGTGATTCTACGAGATTTCAATAATAATTTCTGGATGTTCTTATTTTGTTTCACTTTCGATACATGTGTGATTTAGTTTGACGCATCCGTATGGACCCCTATAAGGATGCATTTAGTCGCATCAGGAGCTAATGAGTTAATAAACTAAATTTTTAACTGTTTTATTTTCAACTTTGTCTTCTACTTCTAGTCATCATGTTATTATTGTCATACTTGTAGTCTATCAGATTTAAATCTCAGCCTCAAGGTTCAATATTCATTAATCAAATTTTAACGCATTAGCTCCTGCTGCGACTGAATGTGTCCTTATAGGGGTCTGTAGGGATGCGTCCAAATGCGTCTGTTTACATAGCGACGCACTCTCTCGCATTTTAGTTAAAAATAGCATTGAATTCTCGCTTTCCTCGAGGCTTCCGGCTTTTGTGTGATTCTACGAGATTTCAATAAAAATTATCAGAACTTTTAATCTTCTTTCAATTTCGATCCATGTGTGTATTAGTTGACGTGTCTCTATCGAGTGTGTATTCACCCGAGGTGTCGGAAATCGCGATATCGGTCTTTAATCTTCATTGTTTCGCAGTGCACGTTATACTATTATTAAATTTAATTCATTCCTGGATGTGGTAATCATTATATTTTTAGCGCATTATTGAGAAGTCGAATGCGCTATTGCACCCGTTTTGTCCGTCCGTCCGTCTGTCATCACCCTTGATCTCAGCATCCATGAGTCCTAGACCCATGAGGTATATATGTTTTTTGTATGTCCTGACCTGCCATTTGTGCATCAACACTCAGTTACTCGATCCGTTAAAAAACACCGTTAAAACTACCAAAAAATATTTCGAATCGAGAGGTAACACTAGCGCAGGGAACGGCTGCCATTGCCGGAAGTCGAGTACATCATATGCCAAGCTTTGAAGAGTGGTGCGAAAACGTGCAAAAGAATAAGTGTTTTTTTTTTTAGTTGACGTCATTAGAATATGTGTAAAAGTTTAGAGAGTTTTACGTCATTATTTGTGGTGACTTGTAGTTAGATTAAAGAGAAAATATTTTTTTTAATAGGTAAAGAAATGACTTTTAAATTTAAAAAAATGTCAGGTATATTCATTACACAAGAAAATTCATAAAAATATGTCTAAAATCTAAACACAATTACTGATAACTACATAATGCTGATATCTAACATAAGTACTGATACATAATACGAAAATGCGCTAACACGTCCTGAGTTCCAATAGGGACCAGGCTTAACACGATTCTTTAAGATTTATGAATATCTTGAGAAAATAAAAAGATTTTCATCATGAAATCAAACACTTAAAGAAGTTGCTTCCCTTTTGTCCGCAATATGGAATAGATACCGAAGTAGCCCTTCAGCAATTATTCAGTTAATTAAAAAATTTTAATAAAAAATTTCTTATAATAAATTTAAAAAAAAATTATTTTAAAAATTCAAGAAAAAAATATGTAAATAAAAAAAAAAAATTTAAAGAGCATTTAAAAACATAAGCAAAAAAAAGATTATTTTTTTTTACACACACTTATAACATTGGCTGTTTTTGTAATCAGCTTGGATGCTTCGAACAGCTGTTTGAAGATATAATTTTTAGAAACACTAACTGCTACCAATGTATTTGTGTTTTTACAACATTTTATGTTCCTTTTAAATGTATTTTCAGTTACAGAAAATATACCTTTTATTCCTTTCGTTTTCAATTAGGTGCATACAAGTTAAAAGATAATGGCAGCAGCTCACCCAATAAAGGAAATGCAACAAAAGATGGCCTTAGCAGAAAAGTAGCTAACCTAAAAAGGGATCTCTCGAACTTTGAATGCACACAAAGATGAACGTTAATACTGCTATGACCTGAATAGACTTAATAAAATTTTTATTAACTGTTAAAATACTTTTCTCGTTTATTTACTTCCAGTTAGTATTGCTGTCTAGGATCTAACTTTTAAACAAGGGCTGAATGACTGGGGGTCGGGGGGTTGGTTATCGTTATTTTTAAAAAAAAATAACGTTAACTTATCGTTAACGGTGTCCTAAAAGTTTACGTCATTCGGTCGCTAAATAACGGTAAGTCATTAACGGTAAGTTATCGCTGCGGTAATTTATCGTTAACACCCCATTTATACGTTCCCTTAATGGCAGCTGACTTCCAACACTGGGCTGTTATTTAACGGTAAGATGTTTTACAGTGTACTACTGTGGTGAAATGTGTGTTAAGTGGCTGTTGTCTAGGGTATTATTATTATTTTACACACCCAAAGATACACTTCAGTGATCTCCGCAAATGATTAAGACCAAGAACCGTTGTATAATACAAATTATAAACTTTAATTTACAATATATATACAATGACAAATTACTGGGTAGATAACGAGGTGCCCTTATGTTAACTATTTAAAGCAAATAGTAAATAGGCTAGCTAGGTGTCATCATACGGCCTGCCTTATGCCGATGTCTCTTTAAAGTTTATACTTAAATTAAGTGTGTGTGTAGTCCCTGGTCACTGGGTCTTGCGGGTGACACGGGTGGTCTAGCTGCGCCGTGCGGTATGACGTCAGCCCTCGAGGTCAGCTCCGCCCCTTGCGCCGAGATGTTCTACGGTGACTGTATCACGCCGTGACCTACCTCTGTCTCCAGGCGACGTGACGTCAGCGCTCTCGGACTGGTGGTCCTCTCGTGTTGACAAACAATGAAGCGGTCAGCTGAGTTGGTAAACAATGTGTAGGATGCGATGTCGATCTGGGTCGATCGTACACGCTGGAACTTCTATCCACGTGCTTGCAAATAATGTTCTTCGTCCTGTGGATGGCTTCGGCTCTACGACGTAATTATATCGTGATCAGCCGGATGGTTGAAGAGCACAGGGCTCTGTGGCGATTGTGCTTGATCGGCCTAATTCACGGAGATTCATGTAATTAGGTCCGATGTTAGCGCTAGGAGATCTGCTAGTGTCCTAGCTGACACGGACGCTAGTTGCTGTCGCGTGGCAAGGGTAGCACTCCTCTCTACAGCAATCATACACAAGAAGGGGGACGGTGGTCCGACAGCCTCAAGTGTGCAATACCTCTGGTCATCTCCCGGGAATTCAGATGCATCTAAACTCGGGCGTACCAGGAACCAGTCTATGAAAATAGAAATAAAACTCGGGGAATCTTCTATTTCACAGAACTATGACGTTCCTCCGTCCAACGACAAGCCATTCAGAGCAAGCCGCCAGAAGGGGATAACAATGTGACATACTAATTTGATTAATTGTGTATGCTTACTTTCACTGGTGTCGGCCTATTTGGCGAACACCTCACCCGTGGGTTCAGCAATTATTAAAACAATCTACTTAACTAAAGATATAATTAACCATCCACACACGCTGCTCCATCTATTTGGTGGAGATCGCGTGTGCAGGCACATTATAATTTAAGCAAACATGTTATTGGTAAAAATATACATGGGTCCCAACACGGTAAAATGTGTCCCGTGGGGTAATAAATCCATGTCGATCGGACAGGATTGATATTAATCGGCCATAATAAAATATAAGTGATAATGTGGATGAATAAAATACGATAAGAGTTCACTCTTACTAGACTGGTGGATTGCTGGCTTTTCCTTCATATAACACTGTGACTGATCTGTCTGATGAATGCTTCCGTGGTTGGGCAGTGGAAAAGACTGAGTTGGTGTTTGTGCACGGCTTATATTTCGGATGGTCATGTGATTTCCATTATCCTTGATTGGTTGTGTCCAAAAATATGACCAATGGTATTAGGACTTCCTTTATTCAGCCCCGTAGCGGAAAGTATGCACGCATATCTGTCAAATTTGAGACGGCTGGTTACCCCCCCTCCTCTCGGGGTGGTTCAGTCGCCAGGGTTACTGAGGCTAAAGAGTCCGCACAAATCTCATCACAATTACTAATACGTAAAACATTCACTTTACTAACAGACCACAAACAATTAGTGGAATTCAATTAGAAGAAAATAAGCAAAGCAAAAGTCAACCGCGGTGCAATTCTATTGGCATATTACAAATTTGACATTAAATCTGTTAAAGGAAAAGACCATGCTGTTGCAGACATTCTAAGCAGAATGACAACAAATGCAGACATTCTGTAAATGTATAAGAAAGAAAAGCAAACTGTCTTTGTGTTAATATTTACAAAAGAACTTATAAACAAAATTTCATTTCTTAATTCTATTATATGATGTATTTAATTTCGCGAGTTATGCTTATTACAAGACATTTGAATTACACAAAATTACAGGTGTGTTACAATTTCAGTTTCAGTCATTTCAGAACATGCTGTTGAAAATATGCTGATTTTTTTCTTTATTTCTATGCCTACATATTGTATGCATTTTATTTTTGCAAAGCAGGAATTGTTTACTTGCAATGAACATTTTAATTAAGATTCATTTTTATTGTGTTATAGCAAAAGATTATTTAGATAAAAAATCGTTTTTGAAGCAGTGGGGTGAAAGTCAAGTGAGAAATGATTGGTTGAAAGAGATTACGTGAAGAGAAGAATGGGCGTCCCAAAAGGCGTAGAGGAAGATCAGAGTGTGTGAGTCACAAGGGATGTTCTTGATTTATGTCGATGATGAGTTTAATTTGTAAAAAGTATATAGACTATACGTTCAGTTGCTGCATTAAAATGGTTCATGTTTACCAAGGACTTCTATATTTGCATTGTGTGCAAGAGTTTGTTATTAATTACGCCTACAAGAAAGAACGCAGCAGGACAATCAAGTTACAAACGGGCTTTTTTTAAAAACAATGTTTCTTTTATTTCACTTTTTTGACCGGATTGCGACAGAGAGCTGAACACTATTTAGCCTTGGTACATCAAAGACTTTTTGATGTCAATACGACGTGCGGCGAAGATTGTATCCATTCTTTGGTTGGTTACAAAATTTTTTAACCCTCGGTTAACCGGTCCTTAAAAAGGAGCAGTCTTACAAACTTAATCTAAGTGACACTGGGGTTTTTTGGTGGGTTTTTTAGGGGTGGGGGGCAGAGGCGTCACTAGGGTTGTTGTCAACCGGGGCGGTAGCTCATGGTGTCACCCGGGGTGGTAGCTCCTGGTGTCACCCCGTCATGATTTAACCCATAGAACTCATCCGAGTTTTCCAGTTCTAAATAAAGGAATATATAGAATTTTACTGTCTGGTGTCAGTCCCCTGATGGTGTCACCCGGGGCGACCCGCCCCCACCGAACCTACCATCGACGCCACTGGTGGGGGGTCAAAATGTAGCTTATTTTGAAATATCGGTGACGTCAATATCGGTACCTAACACGCTACTGATACTAATACTGTCAAAATCTTGATATCGGTACCGATATATCGGCTAGCCGATATATTGGTAGATCCCTAATTATAGTTCCCTTGTTCTATTACTTGCATTTCTTCCAGAACGGACCATAACTTGAGGTGATGGCTTATAAATGTAATCAAATCCAATCCATGAAGAAATGGAATTTTTACAATGACCAATTTGCTACAAAATCTTTGATCAATAGCAATGCACTATTCCAACCGCGGTTGGTAATTATAGACTTTGGTAACATCATGACCCCACCCCACCCCTACCCTCACCCTGGCCAAAGCAACAGAGGTATCCGAAATCAGATGACTGGATATTACCCTATTGTTTACTTGGAACACACTACCAAACCACCCTCTATTGTGGCACTTACCCTATGTTAATAAAAAAAGCCATAATTCTCACTTAGTCTCTAGTAAATTACAAAAATGCTGAAAAGACTTTTCATAATTGGTAGTATTTTATTGCGATTCTAAAATACATAATTAAATACATTTATTTTTTAATTCATTTTTTTGGGTCAATTAAATTATAAATAATAATCGAATTTAGCCTACATTAAATAACCGTCATATCGTTTCGTGCATTCGGAATGTTTTTGTCTATGAGCAATTTCTTTCAGTTTTATGTGTATAGATTATTCAATAATACATTTCATCTCATACAAAACCTCCATAGAATATTTTTTTTTTAAAAAAAAAGATAAATTTAGTATCAAACTATAATTTTAAAAATACCCAAATATATAAAAACCTTCGCTTCATTTTCTTACCAATTTGTTCTTTATTGAAATTACTAGCAGACCCGTCAATTGTTGCAACAATCTCAATTTAAAAAAAAAGAAATAAATTCAAAGAAAATCAATAAGATATTTGTTTTAAAGACAGTTATGCCAAAAACCTTCGCGGGATTTTAAAAAAAAATTGTTAAAGATTCATAGCAAACTGAGAAAAAAGACATTGGAGGCCTATTTCTAAAAAAAATGGGCGATAGGCTTTAAGTGCCCTTGGCGCTTTAAAAAGGGATGCACAGTTTAAATATACAAAGTTTGGTCGAGATCCTTTAATTTTCTATTAGCTGAGGCTAAGACTAATTTTTATATTGGTCATAATAGCACACAAAAAAGGAACCAAAAACAATATGAGTCTTCCGTATTTAAAAAAAAAAGAGAACTTACATAAATGGTCCTTGGCCCACATAACATTTGACGTTTAAGACAAATTTCATTTCAATCAATTTCATCAAAAATATTGTTATTTATATTTCTCAATATGGTAGGACATTGAATGTAGTATTCAATATTAAAAGTTTAATACGATAAAAAAATATTTGTGTCCCCCAGGCAATGGTCATTAGTAGCTCATATTGCTGTAGTAATTTGATATAGATTCTTACGCTTTTATATATCAAGTTTGGTCAAAATCAAATTTTTGTCTCATTATATTTTGCTTAAAAAAATTTGTATGTAACTAATGTAGGGAAAAGTGGCATTAAGGGCCCCAGGCCCATTTGATTCAAGATTCACATTTTTAAAACCTCATCATTTAAATTCAGTTTTATCACGAATATATTTCTCAAAATCGTTAAAAATTGAATGGACATCAGGATTTCAGTGCCCATTAGTAATTCAATATGGGCTACCAAGTTTTTTGCTTGACATAGCTTGGTTAAGATCCATGTCTGTACTTAGTAGCTAATGCATTAACTATTTATTTAAAGCTCATATAAGCAAAAAATGATAGTAAGGTCCCCATGGCCCATTTTGTGGAAAATAAAAAGGTCAAAACATTCGCTTATTTAAATCATTTTCATAATGGATATATTTATTTGTCTTTCTCTATGTTAATAATAAATAAAATGGGAAATAAATGCTTGAAAATATATGACAAGATACATCATGGGCCTCCATACCCGATGGAATATTATTAAATCAGTGCTAAATACTATTTAATATTGGCTTCCAATATTGTATCTAAAGTTAGGTTAAGATCCATTTATTTAATCAGTAGATAACAAACTAATTTTTATACAGATCATATAAATCACATTATTTGCCTCCACGCCAGTTACCAAACCGGGAGCAAACCTAACAGTTTCCAAAAATTCATGGCATCGGATGATTAGTTTATTCTGCTTTGCAAGACATGCTTAGATACATACATGCATAAATACATACATACATACATACACACATAGACACAGACACACATATATATATATATACATATATGCATACATACATAAACACATACATACAAACATACATTTATAAATACATACATGCATACATACATAAAGACATACATACATACATACATACATACATACATACAAACAAACAAACAAACACACTCTCATACACACATCCATCCATCCATCCATCCATACATACATACATACATACTTACATACACACATCCATACATACATACATACATACAGAAATACCTACTTTCATACTTTAATTAATTAATATATATATATATATATATATACAGTGGTACCTCGCGATACGATCTCAATCCGTTCCTGGACCGGGATCGTATCGTGAAAAAATCGTATAATGAACAATGTAAGGTTATGTAATTTAATTAATTCGTTCAACACCCCATATATAAAAACTAATCGTCTATACGTAATAATAACACTGGTAAACAGTGATTTCATTGCCAGTGATATTTGAATCATTTTATACAAAGTCAACTCTGCTGATTTCAAATATGTAAGTCTTTTTGCTAGATTGGCTCTATTTTAAGAGAAAATTAAAATTTTTCAAATTTCAAAATATGTGTAATAGTGTGATGTATAATTAATTAATTAGTATGTTAATTGTATATGGTAATGCATTAGCAAATCGCTGTTTGCTCGACTTTTTTTGTGTGTGTCTTTGGGGCAATTGCGCTGAAGGCTCCAACAGAAGTCAGCCTTCATATGTATGTCCCATCTTCCTTGATATCTTTCCTCCATCACCCTCATATCCTGATGGAACCTCTCGTCTTGTTCCTCACTAAAGTCACCAAGGTTAACTGGAATCTGGTCTAAATGAGTGTGCAGGTAATGTACCTTGATGCTCATATTCGCTCCATTGTTTCTGAAGTTAGCGAGCATATCTTGCACAGGTTCTTCGTAATTCTCTGCTCTGTTATTACGTAACTAAAAAGTTCCTGACAACTGAAACAAAACTGTTCCATGAAGATGATTGAATGTGATCCATGAAATTAGTAAAATTTCGATCGTTGATGACCGTTAAAAATCCCAGCTTTCAGCTTCTCCATGCTCAATCCGGGGAATGATCTGCAAATATTCTTGAAACAATTGCCAGATTTGTCCAAAGCCTTAACACATTGTTTCATTAAGCCTAATTTGATATGAAGCGGTGAGAGAATGAATTCATTTTTGTCAACCAGTGGCTTGTTGAAGATATTTTCTTTACCTAGAGTCATGGTTTCCCTTGCAGGCCATGAGACTCATGTCCAATGATCTTACCTTGCCTGCTATCCCAAAGGCACATGAAGCATGGGTATTTTGTGAATCATGACTGCTGCCCCAAGCAAGAAGTTTACCATTTTTAGATCAACACAAATTGACCACTGATGCTCATAATAACGGAATTTCTGCAATACTATTTTGATATTCTCATACTCTTCTTTAAGTGTTGTTGGGTGAGTAATGGGAAGAGATGCATAACGGTTACTATTGTGTAACAACACATTTCAAGTTTCTGACGGAACAGTCTATAAAAATACGTCAGTCTTCGGAATGGAGTCTTGTAGTCCCATTTGGAGCAGAAGTCCAGGGATGTCATTACAGTAAACAAGATCTTCCTCTTGGCTGCAATATGGAAGAAGAAACTCTTCTTTTCTCCGATAAGATGTTATTTTAAATTCTGGTTTGAGAAATTTTCTTTCATTGAGCATGGACGCTATAAGCTCCGATGCTTGCTTTGACAGATTTAGGTCTCGTATCAGGTCATTGAGTTCTTCTTGGCTGAATGGTTGAGGTATTGAAGAACTTCCTTCATAATCGCTTCCAATGTTTTCATCTGCCAAAAACTCAAGATCTTGCCTCTCGTCGGAGACTGATGGTGGAAGCTCTAATAATCCAGTAAACACTGGTATGGGACTTCACTGCTATGTGGTATTGGTCTCCTTGCAGATTCAAGATCAGGATATTCCCACTTAGATTTCTTGTGGCAATTGAAGCCTTTAACATTCACAATACAAAAATAACAATCACCAAAATGGTCTTTCGGCACTCGCCATACCATTGGTACACCGAAACCTAGACTTTTCTATTCACCATTTGTCCACTGCCGTAGGCTCTCCACACAGTTTTTGCAGACCTTATGGGGAGCCCAAGACTTGTCTTGGTCTCCCAGCTTCACACAGAAATAAGCCAAATATGCCTGCTGCACAAATTTGGTTATATTTCTACTTTGATTTTCAATCATGTATTCTCCATAGATGTAACAGAACACATTCTGATTATTTTGCACCATCTTCGTGATGAACACATGATGTCTTTAGAAAGCAGCTATAAAAGAGAAAAAAATAAACATGGGTGCCCAATATCTCAGAAACTAGAGCCAATTCAGCAAAAGCAGCGGCAGTTTTGAAATCAGCACCCATGAATTACTATAATTTCATTCAAACCTTCTTGGCAATTCGAAAAAAAAATATTTTTGTTTGGCTGTGTAATTAGTCACAAAATAGTATAATATTCAGTACCACACACACAATAAACATTTATACCACATTTATAAATTAAAATAACCTTATAAAAAGTAAAAAGAAACATTATTTTCACTTACCGTAAAGTACACTTACAGTACGGGTTAATAGTTTTTATTACGACATTGATAAATTGCGCACAGCATTTATAAAACGTAGACACAGTAATGAAAACTTAAAATAAATTTTAAAAAAATAAATAAAATATTATCTTTTGTAATTTTTTTTAAAACTAACTGAACTTAAATTTGAGGTGATACATCATCGTCTATATCATCGTCTTCACTTTCCTTACTAGTTTTCTTACTAGAAACACTCGCTTCTTCATTATCTGGAGCACTACACTTCGAAGATTATCTATCTAAGGAAGACTGTTTCTGACGACTCGTCAAAATGTTCCGAAAATGACACATACAAATGATATACTGGGATCGTATCGCGAAAAACGCATCGTTACGCGAGCATGAATATTTTCGATTTTCCACTTCGTATTTTGAAAAAATCGTATCGCAAACCCATCATATCGCGAGGTACCACTGTGTATATATATATATAAACATATATATATACTAATAAAAGGGATAGCCCTGACTGACTCAGTCACTCACTCATTCATCACTAATTCTCCAAGTTCCCGTGTATCAGCATGAAACTTTGGAAAGTTGTTGGTTACCCTTTCACGACAAAAATTGGCGAAAAAGAATTTTTAAAAATATCGCTCATGTAATGCTGGGGGCCTAAAAATATTTTTTTCTTATTTGGGCTTTATAAAAATTTAAAATCACCAATTTTCATTATTTCCCGTGTAGGTAGAAGCATGAAACTTTGGAAATTAGTTAAGTACATGCTCCCATCTATCACTGGAAAACAAATATTTTCCCTCTCATGGGGGCCGGGGCCCAAAAAACGTTTTTTTCCTTCTATGAGCTTTATAAAAATTGAAAATCACTAATACTCCTAATTCCCGTATTGGTAGAAGCATGAAACTTTGGTTAATTTTTTGAGTACAAGCTCCCGACTAAAACTGGCAAAAACTGGCAAAAAGTAATGTTGCAATTCCTTCTCATGGGGGACCGGGAGCCCATAATTAGTTTTTCTCATATTGACTGATCACTAATTCTTCAACTTCCGGTGTAGGAAAGAGCATGAAATTTTGAAAAGCTGTTGCGTACCCTCTCACGACGAAAATTTACGAAAATGAATTTTACAAATCTCGCTTATGTGGGGTCGGGGGCCCAAAAACATTTTTTTCTATATGGGCTCTATAAAAAATTATATCACAAATTTTCCTATTCCCGTGTAGGTAGAAGCATGAAACTTTGGAAATTTGTTGAGCACGTGCTCTCGACAATAATTTGAAAAAAATAGTTAAATTTCCCACTTATTTGGCCGGGGTCCCCAAACGTTTTTTTTCCTAATATGAGCTATTTAAAAATTGAAAATCTCAAATTTCATATTTCTCGTATAAGGAGAAGCATGAAACTTAGGGAATTTTTTTAGTACACGCTCCCGGTGAAAATTGATATAAAAAATGTTTTAATCTCCCTCTCATGGGGGCCGTGGGGCCCAAATATAGTTTTTCTTATATTATAAACCGACTCATCACTAATTCTCCTATATTACGTGTAGGTAGAAGCATGAAATTTCGGGAAGTTGTTGGGTACCCTGTCACGATAAAAATTGGCTAAAAATAATTTTAAAACAAAAAACGTCGCTCAAGTGGGGCCGGGGGGCCAAAAATATTTGTTTTCCTTATAGTGGCTCTATAAAAATTGAAAATCACCAATTTTCCTATTTGCCGTGTAGGTAGGAGCATGCAACTTTGGGACATTGTTGGGTACTCTGTCATGACGAAAATTGGTGAAAAAGAATTTTGAAATTCACACTCATGGGGGCCGGGCACCCCAAAAAGTTTTTTGTCCTTTTATGAGCTATTTACAAATTGCAAATCGTTAATTCTCCTATTTCCCGTATAGGTAGAAGCATGAAACTTTGTAATTTTTTTTTTGTTGATAACATGCTTCCGATGATTGGCAAAAGAGACTGTTGAATTTCCAAATAATGGGGGCGGGGTCCAAAAACCTTTTTTTCCTTTTATGAGCTATAAAAAAATTGAAAATAACAAATTCCCCTATTTCCCGATGAGGTAGACTCATGAAACGTAGGGGAATTGATAATTATACTTTCACGATGGTAGCAGGTGAAAAATATTTAAAATACCCCTTACTGGGAGCAGTAAATAAATAAACTAAATAAAAAATGAACATCACTAATTCTCACTTTCCCCATGTAGGTAGAAGTATGAAACTTTTGGAAGTTGTTGAATACAATCTTCCTATGAAAGTTGGCAAAAGAGAATGGTAAATTTTAACTCAAAAGAGGCTGGGGACTGTAAGTTGTTTCTTATATTAAAAACTTACTCATCGGAAATTCCACATTCATCGTGTAGGTAAAAACATAAAATTTCTGGAAGTTATTGGGTACCCTCTCCCAACGAAAATTGGCGTAAAAGAAGTTTTAAATGCACATATTTGAGGGCCGCGGCCCCAAAACGTGCTTTTTCCTTATATGTGCTGTATAAAAATTGAAAACCACTAATTCCCTATTTTCAGAATGGGCAAACGCATGAAACTTTGGGGTTTTATTAAATACATTTCTACGAGGTGAACAATTATTAAAAATATTTCTCACTTTGGGGTAAGGGGCCAAAATGAAGTTTTTCCTATAGTAAATACATAAAAAGTAAACAAAAATTATTCATTTTCCCATTCCCATGTAGGTAGAAGCATAAAACGTTTTGAAGTTGTTGGGGCCCAAATATCAATCACTCACTTTTGAAAACTTTTGATAATGGACACTCATGGGGGACCGGACACCTTTAATGATTGTTTTTTTGTTTGTTTTTTTTCATAAATGAGCTAGATCTATAATCGAATTAGTTTAATTTTTAGGTTCTTGGAAAATGAACGGATCTTAGCCAAACTTAGTACATATATATTACATAACCCATGTAAATCTTTATTTTCGTAAGCGTTTAACATTTTATTTCCATTCTGATTTTAAACAACCTTGAAAGATATTGAAAGAAATTTATATCATGATTTCGATGAAATAAACAGGTATTTTAAAGTTAATCTCTGTCGCCAATTGGGCCTGGGAGCGCTTAATATTGTTTTTGCCTATATGAGGTGTATACAATTTTTTTGGATCTTAGCCAAACGTGGTGTATAATGACCTTTAAAGCCCTTTTTAAATTTCTATGTGAAATTGAATCTTTAATCTTCATCTCCTCGGGCCGGGAGTCCTGATTCTCTTTTCATAAACGTTTATTTTATATCCCATTCTATGACACGGTGTCAACAAATATAGCTAATATATTAAATATGATCATAATTGAAATGAACAAATGTTTAAAAATTTACATCTTGCACCTACTGGGTCAGGGTACCGTTAATGTCATGTTCTGCTCATGTATATCTAAATTTATATTGATATAAATCAATGTATGTATGAATGTTTGTCCATTAAAGCTGAATACAAAATTCATCCGATCACGATGCAACTTTAACAATTGACAGTTGCTCTTACGGAATGCTTTGTGTAACAAAGAAATTTGAACATTGACAATTATGGTGGACGGCGGTCCCTATTTTTTTCCCCATTTATATTTGTTATATACAAATTAGTTTTTGTGTTTGGTACATGGAAAATGAATGGATCTTTTCCAAACGTAATACTTAATACTTACATACTTTATAACCCAATGCAATACGTGTTACTGTCTTCATAAATATCGATTATACATTTAATATGATCGAAAATGAAAAGAACAAAGTTTTAAATTTAAATTTTACATTTTACACTAAGTGGGCACGGAACTTTAATTGCCTTATTTATCTAGATATATAAAAATTAAAGTATGTCTGTGATTGTGTGTGTGAGTGAGTATGTGCATGTCCTTTATAAACCATGAATCCGATCGTCGTGAAACCTTTGGAGATGGTTTAGTACGCCCCCTAGATGATTCCTGGCAGCATTGTGTTCTATATTTAACACTCATGGGGCACCGTGTTCCCACAGTGTCGATTTTTGCTTACATGAGCTATAAAAATTGTTTAAGTGTTAGTTACTGTGTAAATTGATGGATCTTAATCAAAGATAATATATACAATTTATACAGCCAATAATAAAACATTATAGGTCTCTGAAATCTTAATAATAATTCCTTCATGGCCAGGGGCACTAAATGATTTTTATTTTAAACCTATAAGTTTTTATCCCCCAATCGATTATTAATGATCTCGAGAAAAAATGACAAGTGTATCCTATATTGTGCAGATTGAAATTGAAAAGAGTTTCCAACTTTACATTTTTTAATATGAGCAATAAAAAAATAATTTTATGCGTTAGGTACTGTGCATATCAACGGATTTTAACGAAAATTTGTATACACAAACCTGATAGCACATATTAAAAGGCTATAGGGCACTGAAAACCAAAAAAAATGTAACTATTTATAAATATGAGTAACAAGGAACTGTTTATTTTGCATGAATCCTTTGAAGTAAAACTTATCACAGGATAAAAGAAAATATTAAAGTATCATCAGTTAATCGATTATACAATGCAATGTACATGTTTTAAGAATCTAAATTAACGATTTCATTATTTCAGCTCAGCATCCTTTCCAGTTATGTAGGCTATTAAAATTAGGGCTGCGGAAGTTAACGATAAATTTAAAGATTAATCGGTTAAAATTTTTAGTCACATTTAAAATAATTAGTTTTTATACTGAAAATAATATTAATAAATAATAATTGTTTTTACTTAAAAATAATGAAATTTAAATTTATTGACATTAAATTGAACTACTTATATTTAAATATATCTCTTTAAAAGCTAATTTTTAAAAAAAAATTAAAATCATAAAATATAAGCCATAGGCACTTTATGAAATTTTAAGTTTAATGACGTCATAATTCTAATTTATTTTATTAATTTTTGTTTTATTCATTTATTTTCAGTAACAATTTTAATCATTTTTGGTGCGCTGATTTCTAAAATTAGGAGTGTCATTGGGACATAAATTGCAAATTATATATATTTATTGAGTAATTTTGGTGCGCAGCTATCTAAAAATAGTAGTGTCACGGACAGGACAGACAGACGTTACAAAACATACATTGAGAATTATATATAAACTAGGGTATCACCCGTCATAAATGACGGAAGTTTTAAACATCAATATATTTCAGCTGCAATCTCTTAATTTTGAACAAATGTTCATCAGAAAAAAAATCAACATTTAAACTATGGGAATTTTATGAAATTTTCAATTTAATGACGTCATAAATCTAATTTATTATATATTTTTTGTCTTATTCATTTATTTCCAATTTTAATCAATTTTGGTGCGCTGTTTTCTAAAATTAGTAGCGTAATCGGGACATAAATTGAATCTTATATATTTTTGTTGAGTATTTTTGATTCGCAGCTATCTAAAAATAATAGTGTGACGGACGTTACATTGAGAATTATATGTCCACACAAAATTCGATGTTAAGGGCCACAAGACCCAAATATTGCAAGACGAAAATTTTGAAACTAAATTTCATTTCTGTTTCGAGCATATTGAGGATATTATCAATATTTGTAAGAATATGTCACAGAATGGGGATTAAAAACCTAAACATTCACGAAAAAAATCACTGGGGCTGAATATTATAGGATTAATGCTCTATAGTATTTTAATAATTACTATTAAGCTATAATACACCAAGTTTTGTCAAGATCCATCCATTGTTTTAGTCGCTAACGCATAAACTATATTTATGCATCTGATATGAGCGAAAATTACTTTAAAATACCTGTTCAAATCAATCTAGATCATGATTAAAATATTAGACCTTGTTTTTTATGAGGGCGTTAAATCATATAGGGAATAAAGTATTTAACGCTTGCGAAAAAAAAATTGCAGGCCGAGCCCTGAATGAACAGATACAGGGACTGCGATGCTCCATGTTACTTTTATATTGGCTATCAAGAATTTTTTTTCCTCCAAGTTTGGTCAAAATCCATGCATTTTCCACGAAGCTAACTCTTAAACTAACTTTTATAAAGTTCATATAAGAAAAAAAAAGACATTTAGGGCCCCCAATTAAAATTGATATTTATTGCTGATAAAGGAGACATATGCAATTACAGTTTTTTTTCCTTCATATATAATTAGTCTAGTTAAAATGATGTTTTACTTTTTATTTCTCTAAGTCTACTTACGTGTATTCTTTATTTCCAAACGCATGTAAGTTAATTGAAAGCGATTGGGCCACTGATGAATCCACAAAGACGATGTTTGATCATTGCAAGTTGTTATGTCATCATCTAACAATACGTCAGATGCGTTGTAACCTATATTAACTGAAATATTTGAATAATTATAGAATCATTGATGATATTTTGGGAAAAAAATGTAATATAAATAAAAAGAGGTATATTCTCGATAACATTTGTATGTAATTAGATCATTTTATTTATTTTTTGCATCCAATTAAAAGGAAATACTACCTCTCGATAAAGTTTTAGTTGTATTCAAATACAAATGGACTCATGTGTAATCTTTGCAATATTACAATTCAAATTCTTCTTTTAAATATGTTTTTAAATTTAAAAATTTAATTAAACGCTATCTTCACATTTGAAATACATTATTTTTTAAATGTCATATTGTGGTTTTTTTTAAGCATAAAAATGTTGATGGAGACTAGTATTTATCAAATTTATATTTATAAAAAAATTAATAGTGCAGTTTTAGATATAAACGATATAGACTAAAATCATTGTCTTCTCCATCCGCTGTTGGAAAAAAAAAAGAGAGAGAGAGGGGCAGAGAGAAAAAAAAGGGTAACAAATCATTTTATTGCGCTATTCTAAAAGGCACATTTGTAAATAGCTACTAAATCAGAATAATGAGGCAAATAGGAAATTATGCTTTTGTATATAATATTTATTTGTAGCCAACAGCATTAAAGTAAATCCCATAACCAATGGTCGTAGGGGGTCTTTATGTTTCCATTAGCACTTACAGGGGGCATTGGTAAACCTGGGGGGGGGGGCGATTCCCATTCTTTCTTAGCGATACTTATTCATCATTCTTATTGTGGCTTTGCGTGGGCTCGCTTGTGAGGGGAGCGCACTTTTGACTTCGCTATCCAGTCACTAGCAAACTGAACTGAACTGTCCCTTAACCCGACGCTGGATCGTTGGGACACTATCTCATGCCATGTGTCACGGCTCTGAGCTGCCTTTCGGGAATCGCTAAATGACAGGCCGGTCCACTCTTTGATATTGTCTTTCCAACTCTTCCTTGGTCTACCTCATTTCCTTCTTCCCTGGACTGTGCCTTGCAATATCGTCTTTGAGAGACCTCCAGATCGTGTCACGTGTCAATACCATCGTAATTTCCTCTTTCTAATTAATGTGAGAAGGTCCTCGTAAGGGCAAATGACGGCATTTATTTTACCGCGGGCCGCTTCGTTCGTGATGTGGGCCATGTAGGAGATGTTTAGTACCTTTCGAAAACATCTTATCTCTAGCGCATTAATTCGTTTTTAGAGGTCTGCGGTGAGCGCCCAAGCCTCACAACCATACAGGAAGACTGACATCGCCAGAGAGCGCATTAGTCGAATCTTTGATCTCAGGGAGAGTCCCCATAAGTGGTTTGCCTCTCCGTGGCCTTGGGGATGAGTAAAGGAGCGGAAGTGACTGCGACCTGAAACTAATAACCACGGCGCCATCGCCAAACACAGGCACCGGAACCTTTCGTAAAAACGTTAGGATCGGCTAGACCTCACCGTAAGATCCGGTGCTAGGTACAGGAGCAGGCCTATACCCAGCAATGCCCGGCTAGGAACGCTGAAGACCGGAAGACTCTCTGGGCAAGGGGCGAAACGCACACGGATCGCCCTCAATGAGTTGAAGATTTCTGCCTACTCCCTCTCTTAATTAATGGTTCTAATTTCGAAAAACGCAGGTCTTGGAATGGACCTTCTAAACCCCCAAGTTCCGGCTAATGGTGGTATGCTGGCTGGGGAAGATACCACTCCTCTAGGCGTGGTGACGGACGACAGGCCACGTCAACAGGCGACTGACCGTCATGGTACGGGTGCGAAGGGCCATCCTTATCAGGCCCTGGTAGTATTGCAATTGAATGTCTGTGGTATTAGGCAAAAGGCGCACGAAGTATCTTAACTACTCCACGAAAGGAATGTGGACGTAGCATTATTCCAAGAAACGCTTCTAAAGGGTAAGCCGTTTCACATAACTGGTTACTCGCTATACCATTGCAGGTGCGACCGGCGATGCCGAGGCATTACCACAGCGGTCCGGAACGATGTAACGGTGGAATTGCTCGAAGCCAAGTGCTACAGCAACACTGAGACCCTAACTGTAAGGGTGTTCAAAGGCGACGTTGACTATACGATAACTAATGTCTATAATACGCCCAGGAACCCAATGACGCTTCCAATTGGGGAAGTCGAACAATAATAGCAAACGATTTTAATGCACAGTCTCCTGACTGGGGCTACACCGAGCGGAATGCGTCGGGTCGATATATCGAGGATATCTGTATTGGCACGAACTTGATCAGATTGCAAAATGAGCACAGCGAGCCGACGCTGCTGCACACGGGACACAGCACGGAGTCCCGCCCAGATCTAACGCTAATCTCAGTGGACCTACAGTCCAGGCATATACAGGAGGTACTGAAAGAGGTTGGAAGCGACCACCTCCTAATACTGATTGAGTTTGTGCTTGGTGCGGATAAACCTCGATTTGACAGAAGGCATTGGGAATTCCGCAAGGCCGATTGGCGAAGATACGAGGCCGAGACGAGACCAAGCTCGCTCTGCTGGACGTTGCAGGAGGCAACGTGGATAAAACCTACGAGAAGTTTATTGGTACAATCCTCGGGATTGCGAGACGTACGATCCCGAGGACAAATGGGAAACAGAAATTCAGGCCCTACTGGGACAGGAGCCTGAATGATTTGGTAAAATGAAGAGCGAAAGCACGGAAAAAAGCTGCCAAGCTGAAGACGCCCGAAGCTCGTAGGGCGTACAACAGATTGACTGCCGAAGTCCGTGCTGCTGTCGAAAAGGTGAAGAAGGCCAAGTGGGTCAATACGTGCGAAAAACTCGACCTTGCAGATGGTAGAAAAGTTTGGCAGCTAATTGATGCATTATCTGGTGCAGGTAAAGCTAAAAACCCCAGCCCTTTGACGACGACAAAAGGGCCAACGAGCGAGTGAAACAAAGCGCGCAAGGGCGCTGAATAAACACTTTGCCCTGGTGGAAAAAAAGCACCAGATCTGACTTTAGCCAAACTATCGACCGAATGCGAAAGGAGGGCTCCAGGAGACAAAGCAGGGGCCCCCAACGCGAAGTTTTCGAAGCACCTTTCACGATGACAGTGTTGCAAACCACACTCAACAAATGCGAAGCTGGCAAAGCACCAGGGCCAGACAAGGTTCACAATAAAATGCTCAAGCATCTGGGCAAGACAGGCCGAATAAAACTATTGAGTTTGAATAAAACTATTGAGTTTTATCAATCGAACCTGGACTACAGGCACACTGCCGAAGCTGTGGAAAAAGGCCATAATTACCCCAATACATAAGGAAGGGAAGCCTGGCGAACACCCGTTCAGCTACTGGCCCATTTCCCTCACGTCATGTGTGGGAAAGGTAGCAGAACGGTTAGTGAACGCATGGCTCTATGGGCACCTCGAGAAAACCAAAAGCATTCCGAAGGCACAGGGTGGGTTCCGCAAGGGACGCAACCCGATGGACCAAGCACTACGCTTAATTCAGACCATGACAAACGAACTTCAGATGAAGAACCACACAGTTGCGGTGTTCTTCGATCTAAAGCAAGCATACGATAAGGTGTGGCGTGGAGGGCTCCTATACAAATTACAGCAGTTAGGTGTCACTGCTAGAATGTAAAGCTGGATAAAATCGTTCCTCACGGACCGAACGATCAAGACACGGCTTGGAGAAGCGCTATCAGCCAGGCACGACTGGAAGACGGGCTCCAACAGGGCTCAGCGCTTAGCTGTACATTGTTCCTAGCCTACGTCCACGACCTACAAGGCATTCTCGAGTCACATAATGCCATGTTTGCTGACGATCTGGTTATATGGAGTTCAGGAAAGGACGTCGCAACACTGCAGAACCGGCTGCAGCATGATCTGAACCGTATTGAAAAATACGCCAGCCAATGGCGCCTAGAAGTAAATACGGAAAAAACGGTCCATACCATCTTCACTAGTGGACGGAACGCTCTGAAGCATGAGGTGGTGCTTCAGATATGCGGGAAGAGTCTAAATTGGGACCGGACACCAACGTACTTGGGTATAAAGCTGGACCAGAAACTCCAGATGCATAACCATGTACGTGAATTATACGCCAAGACCACAGCTAAATTGTCCCTGATGAAGAAACTGACTAGCACGAATTGGGGAGCGGACGCAAGACTACTTAGAGCTCTCTATCTTGGTAGCGTGAGAAGTGTTATTGATTACAGCCTCCTGGTCCAGGCCTTTGCGAGCCTGGACCGAATACAGAACCAAGCTCTACCGTTCGTATGCGGGGCGTTACGTACCACACCCACCGCTGCGGTAGAAATAATGTCAAACGTAGAACTCCTGGCAATAAGGCGAGAAAAGGCAATCATGACTACGGGGGAGCGATACCGTAGGTTGGAGCACGATGAAATCTGCTACCAACTACAAGACTGATGGGTTAAGAGGACAAGACTGAAGAGACCCTCCTTTATGGACGCGGTCCACGAACTAGAAGAATCAGTCCCCCTACCCAAGCACAGGGAACAAATGAAACTGGTCCCTGCTCGAGAACCACATGAAAGCCTTGACCCGCCAGAAATACGCTTGACACTGGCAAATGCCGCGGTGACACGGGCCAGTCCCGTCGAGCTCCTGCGAGACGAGACTCTGCGCACAATCGAGGCCTATGGAGACAGCGTGGTAAAAGTCTTCACGGACGTCTCACGTTTTAGAGATGGCAAAAGTGGATACGGTGTGCTCATTCAATATCCCCAACCTGGACCTGACAGCGCTGAGCTGTCGGGACCGTGTGGATCTACGAACAGTAGTAACGAAGCCGAACTGGACGCGATCCACAGGGCTTTGAAGGAAGTGCGCCGTTGTCTAGCTAAGAGAAAGAATTTCCCGACTGTCGTGGTCTTCACCGTTTCTCGGTTTTCGCTCGAAACCTTGAGTCGAAACTCTCTGGAGGCCAAGATAGTAAGTGCCATTCTTCTGGATACAGTAGGTGACATTCTTCTGGATACAGTAGGTGACATCCTGGCACGTGGCGGCAAAGTAGTCCTACACAACATGGCTGGACACTGCGGAACGGCCCAATCAGACAGGGTCGACAAATTGTCCAGAGCAGGCTCAACTCAGCCCCAACCCGACAGACCCTTGACCCAGCTAGGGGTCAAGTCGTGGCAAAAAGTATACACGCATTCTCTGTGTTCCTAAGATAAGAACTAAAACATTTGGCGAAAGGTCATTCTCCTTTTGTGCAGCCAAGCAATGGAATTCTCTTCCATTACACATCCTTAGCATTTCAACTGCTAAGTCATTCAAAACTGCACTTAAGAAACATCTTTTAAAATTTATTTTCAAAAATAATAAAACCACATTTCTTTAAATGATTAACGTAGCTGATGTATTGAGTATACCGTATTGTCATTTATGTAGTTAATATGCTATGAATGTTTCTTTTTATTTATATATGTATTGTTGTTTCCATGTAAAGCGCTGTGAGCCTGGCTCCTTGCTGGGATACAGCGCTATATAAATTATCATTTTATTATTATTATTATTATTATAAAAGACCATTTCAGAGAGAAATGGCTTGAGGGCTGGGCAAATGGGAATACGGCCAGAAAGGTATACCAGAAACTGCCGCGACCGAGCAAAAGCGATGCCTGGTGGAAACTTGATCGTAGTAGTCAGTCACTCATAACAAGAATGAGGACGGACCATTGTCCCATACGAAGCTACATATACAAGTTTTACAACAGAAGGGAACTGGCCTGTCGACTGTGAGGCTGCCCGGAGGAGACGATGGCCCACGTGCTAGAGTGTTGCCCCGAGTTGGACGGGGCTTTGAATGGTGAAGTTGCAATACCTACAGAGGACTACCTCTACGGCGATGCCCGAATGTTGAGGCTCGCCTGCGAAAAATTGAACCGGGTTTTAAGAGCCTAACGGCTCAACCCAACAGAGAATAAACATTCATCTCATGGAGAGCTCCTTACTTAGCCAGTTGTGTTTAAGTTTGCTCGATGCTGCAGTTGTTTGGGCCATTCTGGCAAGAATAAATAGTTACACTGGTAGAGTTAAAAAAACCGCCAGTATACTCGCATATATTTTGATTTTTCCAGCGCATCGCATGAATTCGCTTATAAAAATAAAAGTCAACAAAATCGCGGAAAAATTTGCCAATTCTTCTCATTTTATGTGTGTAAATAATCATTTAATAAATAAGAATTGGCTTTCATGCATGATTTTCAACATTTAAAACAGTATATTTCCATTTAAGACTAAAATCATTTTGATTTTTTATGGATATTGACAAATTAAATTCTGAAGTTCATGAGCCCACACTCCTCTCAACAATGTCGTCGAAGTGTCATCATATTATCAGTAGTCTGTTATAATAGTAAAATGACTAGGAATTTCTGAAGGAAACTTTGGCTTGAAATTGTAGGAGAACCTAATTCTACAAGTAAGTAAGCTAAAAATTTTATTGTAGATGTTGTTTATTTAATTCAATCAAGAATGATAGATAACTTAATCTAAAAATAATTTTTAAAATATTATATTTTAGGACTACAAGTCCAAGTGGTTAAAAATTTATTAGGTCAAGACAATTAAAGTTGGTGATCGACTTTTAACCCTCTATTACGCACTTTTAGCTTTTCATGGGAAAAAATATTGGACTGGATATTATAATAAATTATATGTGGATTTAACATATATAAAAGTTATTTGGAAGAAAAATATTGTATTTTTATAAAAATTGTGATTTTTATGGTATGTTACCATATGGTCACAATGCGTCTATATGGTAAAAAAAGAATAGAAAAACAGACTAAAATAGAACACGACAACTATAATAATTGTATTAGATGATGATTTAATCTTAAACAAAAACAAGTGTAAATATTAACTTAATTACAAGTACATATTTATATTTCAATATAATGCTGAAAATAGTAATTACGATGATAAAAATAGCTATTTTCGAAAAAAATATTTTAAATAAATAAAATGGAGAATCTATTATTTATTAACATAAAATACCTACTTACAGGCCAATAAACATTTATACATATACATAAAATAGCATGTTTGAGGCTGGTTAAACTGTTTGACTTTGGCTTCATGCAATGGTGATATGTTATTTGACTATTTTTACACATTAATTCTAAAGATATCCTTTGTAACTTGTTCTCGTCTATCTTTCTTTGTTGCAAATTGGATCAGGAAAATGCGAAACAGTCAGGTTTAACTGGTATGGATGAAGTAGCTGCAGTAGGACCTCTCATACCTTTTGCTCTATATCCAATTAGGGATTACCACATTTTCTAAACCTTAATTTACCTTTTTCATCAAGCATATAGCAATTTTGGTCTTAAAATCAAGTAGAGCAAGGATATATTAGTCACAATTTGGGTTACTACTAATACTACAGGCATTCCGATAGATCAGCATCCCTGAACTAGTGCCATATTCATATCCACTTGAATAAAATTCATTGCCAGTTGTTTATTCCTTCCTTGTAACAAAGCTAAGGAAATGGCACACAATTTCCAGAAGCTCTTATAACCGATTATACTTTACATGACAGAATGTTGCAGCAGTTTAATTCAAAGTTATTAATCACTGTTGTAGAAGAACGACTAAAACATTTTTTTTTAAATGTAAGGGTTATATTGTTAAATCTATATATATATTATACTAGAGGCAAGTACCCGGCTTATCACGGGTTTTTAATAAGGTTTTCTGTAGAAGCGTACACAATTCTTGTTCGCAAATTAGCATTAGGAGAGTGTACTTAACAACTTCCCAAAAGTTTCATTCTTCTAGCTACATGGGAAAAAGTAGAATGGGTGATTTTCAGCATAAAAAAAAACTACATTCGGGCCCTCGGCTCCCAGTAAGTGATAATTTAGATATTTTTTTCACCAGTAACCTCTGCAGGCGTCTACTCAACAATTTCATAAAATTTCATGCTTCCATCTAATCAGAAACAGGAAAATTAGTAATTTTCAATTTTTATATAGCCCATCTAAGTAAAATACGTTTTTGGGTCTTCGGGAAATTTAAATGAAATATACTTAAGAAACTTCATCATATAATGTCGTATTCGTGTACTAAATTTCACAATATTTCGTTGTCTAAATTTTGTTAATATAGCTCATTTAAGGAAAAAAAATTCAGCTCAATAATTTCCAAACGTTTAATTTTTTACCGACACGGTAAATTGGAGAATAACTGATAAGTATGTTTCTAATATAAGAAAAGACTACATTTCGGCCCGCGAACCCTAATGAGTGGGAAGTTTAAATTTCTTTTTTGCAAAGTAGCGTTAGGAGAGTGTAAAAACAATTTCCCAAATGTTTCATTCTCTAACCTACACGGGAATTAGTCGAATGCGGGATTTTCCTTATTTATGTAGCGTATATTAGTACAGAAAACTACATTTGGGCTCCCGGCTCTTCATGAAGGGGGAAGTTTAAAATTATTTCTCGCAAAATATATTCGGGGTAGCGTAATTAATAACTTGCAAAAGTTTCATACTCTTACCTATCCGTAAAATAAGATAATTAGTGATTTTCATTTTTTATATATAGTGAATATAAGGGAAAAAACTACATTTGGGCCCCAAGCTCCCAGTAAGAGGTAATGTAAATATATTTTTGCCTGTTACAATTGCAAAAATTTATTCAACGATTTCCTAAAATTTCATGCTTCTGCCTCTTCGAGAAATAGAAAAATTGTTGATTTCCATTTTGTATATAGTTCAAATTAGAAAAAAAAAACTTTTTTGGGTCCCGGCGCCCATGAATGTGAATTTATGAAACGAAACCTATTTAAGAACCTTCCCCATATGATTGTGGGTACGTTTATCAAATTTCACATTACTGGGTTGTCTGGATCTTAAGTTATTAGGGAACAGAGAGACAGACAGACAGACAATAAATGCGTCTTATAAATATACTAGAGGCAAGTACCCGGCTTATCACGGGGTTTAAATTAGGTTTTCTGTTGAAGCGTAATATACTGTTTATTTGCATGAAGTAAAAGGGTACATTTATCTTAAAGCAGGTCAAATACTATTGCCTATCAGAAAAGCATAGTGTTTGCAATTCTATACCAGCAATCCCAAGACTCTGGCACACCAGTTAAGACTGCACTATCGTGGTAGTGTAATTAACATTTTCGGAATTCCCATTATTCCAAATAGTAGAATTAAAGATTTTCAATTTTTATATAGCTTATATGAGTAAAAAAAAAAACACTATATTACCATGGCAGTTATGTATTTCTCAAATTCCCAAAGTATCATGCTTCTACCTAAACGGGAAATAGCAGAATTAGTAATTTTCACTTTTTGTATCGCTCATATAACGAAGAAAACTATATTCGGCCCGGCCCCCTTAGAGAGATAATTTAAATATTTTTTCACCTGTTACCAGTGGAGATGTGAAACACAGCTCATTTAAGGAAAAAAATACATGAGGGAACACCAGTCCCACCCTGAAGGAGAATTTTAAAAGATTTTTTCTCCATTTTTGATTGGAGGGTGTGTTCTCAATAACTTCCAAAAGTTTCATATTTTACGTAAACGGTAAATTTGAGAATTAGAGATAAGACGGCTTTTCATATAAGAAAAAACGACATTTTGTCCCCTAGCCCCCAAGAGTGGGATTTTTAAAATTCTTTTTTGCATATTAGCGTCGGTAGAGTGTGCTTAACAAAATGCCAAACTTTCATGCTTCTACCTACACGGTAAATAGAAGAATTGGTAATTTTCAATTTTTATATAGCTCATATAAAGAAAAAAACATTTGAGCCCCTGGACCCCAGAAAGTAATAATAAAAATATATTTTCGCCTGTTATAATTTGGGTAATGTACTAAACAATATCCTAAAATGTCATGCTTCTGCCTACTCGGGGAAATAGGATAATTAGTTATTTTAAATTTTAAATACCTCAAATAACGGAGGAAAAACGTTTTTTGGCCCCGGCCCCTAGATTTGGAATTTATGAAACGATTGCCATTACTGGCAGGAGAGTAATTTCCAAAAGTTTCATGTTTTTACGACACGGTTCATTGGAGAGTTAGGGATTCGTTTGTTTCTAATATAAGGAAAAACAGCATTTGGGCCCCCGGCCCCCAATGAGTGGGAAGTTCAAAATTCTTTTTCGCAAATTAGCGTTAGGAGAGTGTACTTAACAACTTCCCAAAGTTTCATTCTTCTACCTACACGTGAAATAGTAGAATGGGTTATTTTTAGTATTCATATAGCGTATATAAGTTTTAAAAAAACACTACATTTTGGCCCCCGCTACCCATGAGTGGGAAGTTAAAAATTGTTTATTGCAAAATATCGTCGGGGTAGCGTAATTAATAACTTGCCAAAGTTTCATGCTTCTACCTATCCGTAAAATAGGATAAATAGTGATTTTTGTGTTTTTATATATAGTTCATATAAGGAAAAAAACTAAATTTGGGCCCCGAGCCCCCAGAAAGAGGTAATTGAAATATATTTTTGCCCTTTACCATTGCAGAAGTGTACTGAACAATTTCCTAAAATTTCATGCTTCTGCCTCCTCGAGAAATTGAAAAATTGTTGATTTTCATTTTTTATAAACTCAAATAAGGGGAAAAAAGTTGTTGGGCCCCCGGCGCCCCTGACTTTGAATTTATGGAACGAAACCTATTTAAGAACCTTCCCCAAATGTTTATTTGTACGTTTACCAAATTTCACCTTACTTTGTTGTCTGGATCTTGAATTATTAGGGAACAGACAGACGGACAGACACACGGACAACAAATGCGTCTTATATATATATATATAGATATAGATACTAGAGGCAAGTACCCGGCTTGGCACGGGTTTTAAATACGATGTTCTGTAGAAGCGTACACAATGTTTTTACGGAATTATTGTCGGGAGAGTATGCTCTCAAGAATTTCCAAAAGTTTTATTGTTTTACCTACACGGTTAATTTCAGAATAAGTGATGAATGAGTTTTTAATATAAGAAAAAACTACATTTTGGCACCAGCCCAAAATGAGTGGGAATTTAAAATTCTTTTTTGCAAATTAGCGTTAGGAGATTGTACTTAACAATTTCCCAAAGTTTCATTCTTCTACCTACACAGGAAATAGTCGAATGGGGGATTTTCATTATTTAAAAAGCATATATCATTAAAATATAAATTTTTAATTAAAAAAACTGCATTTTGGCCCCCGGCTCCCAGTAAGTGATAATTTAAATATTCTTTCACCTGTTACCACTGCGGGGGTGTACTCAACGATTTCCGAAAAGTACATGCTTCCGCCTAATCAGAATCCTGATTTTTCTTCAGACGTGATTGTATTTCGTTGTCTACATTTTGCCCACATTATTAATTTAATGACTAAAATGGAATCAAATATTAAATATTATAAATAAATGAAGCGAAAATTTTGTTCCAATTAATGCCATGCTATTCAGTTATTTTGCATATTCAAATATTATTTATACTTGAAATTTACAAGTAATATTTAATGTTATAATTTTTCTTAGTATTATATTAGACTAGCAATTTGCCCGCGCTTTGCTGCGGGAAGATTGAGTATTAGTGATAAGTGAGTGAGTGCATAAAAAACTATATTTTGGCCCCCAGCGCCCACCAAGGAAAAATTTAAATATTATTTCACCTGCTGCCATCATGGAGGTGTATTTAAAAAATATCCAACGTTTTATGCGTTACCTATATGGGAAATTGGAAAAATAGTGCTTTTCAATTTGTATATAGCACATATTTGGTCCCGGCCCCAATGAGTGTGAATTTTATAATTATATTACGCTAATATTTTGTCGTGAAAGGGTACCCAACAACTTCCTAAAGTTTTATGCTTCTACCTACATAGGGAATGGGAGAATTAGGGATTTTTAATTTTTATATAGTTCATATTAGGGAAAATCTACATTTTGGCCTCCCAGCCCACAGTAAAGAATGTTTTAAATAACTGTTCACCTGCTACCATCGTGGAAGTGTAGTTAACAACACTCCCAAAGTTTCATGCCTTTGCCTATTTGGAAAATAGGAGAATTATTGATTTTAAAATTTTTATAGCACGTATAAGGAAAAAAACACGTTTTGGGGGTGGGGGGGTAGGCCCTCATGAGCGTGCATTTAAAAATTATTTTACGCCAATTTTCGTCGTTTTAAAGGTACCCAACAACTTGCTAAAGTTTTATATTTTAACCTACACGATGAATTGTGGAATTTGTGATGAGTCGGTTTTTAATATAAGAAAAAATTATATTTGGGCCCCCAGCCCACTGTGAGTGGAAATTTATCATTCTCTTTCGCCAACTTTCAAATTGGAGATTGTACTCAACAACTTCCCAAAGTTTTATGCTTATACCTAAATGGAGAATGGGGGAATTAGTTATGTGTAGTTTTTATATAGTTTATATTAGAAAATGAACTACATTTGGTCCCCCGGCCCCCAGTAAGAGATATTTTAAAATATGTTTTCATCTGCTACCATCGTGAAAGTGTAGTTATCAATTCCCAATGTTTCATGAGTCTACCTACTCGACAAATAAGAGAATCAGTGATTTTCAATTTTTATAAATCTCATAAAAGAAAAAAATACGTTTTTGGGGTCCCGGCCCCCATGAGTCTGTATTTCAAAATTCTTTTACACCAACATTTGTCCTGAGAGGGTATTTAAAAATTACCCAAAGTTTCATGCTCCTACCTACACGGAACATTGGAGAATAAGTAATAAGTTTTTTTTTTAAATATAAGAAAAAATATAGTTGGGCCCCCGGTACCCAATTAGAGGGAATTCAAACATTCTTTTTGCCAATTGTCGGGAGCTTTTACTCAAAAAATTTCAAAAGTTTCATGCTTCTACCTACATGGGAAATAGGAGAATTAGTGATTTTAATTTTTTGTATAGCTCATATACAGAAAAAAATGTTTTGGGGGCCCCGGCTCCCATTAGTGGGAAATGTAACATTCTCTTTTGACAATTATCATCGGAAGCATGTACTCAAAAAATTTACAAGGTTTCATGCTTCAAACTATACGGGAAACAGGAGAATATGGAAATAGGAGAATAAGTGATTTTTAATTTTTATATAGCTCATATTAGGAAGAAACGATTTTTGGGCGTCACATGAGCGAGATTTTAAAAGTTCTTTTTCGCCAATTTTCGTCGTGAGAGGGAACCCAGAAGTTCCCAAAGTTTTATGCTTCTACCTACACGTGAAATAGGAAAATTGGTGATTTTCAAATTTTATAAAGCCCATATAAGGAAACAAGGATATTTTTTTAAAAACTTTTTTGCCAAATTTTGTCCACAGTGGGTATTCAGCAACTTCCCAAAGTTTCATGCTTCTACCTACACGGGAAGTCGGAGATTTAGTGATGTAAGCAAAAAAAGTTTTTGGAAACCCGCACCACATGAGTTAGATTTTCAAAATTCTTTTTCGCAAATTTTCGTAGTCAGAGGGTATCCAACAACTTCCCAAAGTTTCATGATTCTACCTACACGGGAAAATGGAGAATTAGTGATGAATCAGTGAGTCAGTCAGTCAGTGAGTGAGGGCTTTCCCTTTTATTAGTATAGATGTAGCGTTAAATAAATATCCCTTAATATTAATATCAAAATTAATATTTAAAATATTTTAATAATATTTTAAATTTCATGGAAAGAGAACAATATTAAAACGAAGTGATTATTCGCACGGTTTTGCCCGTGCATATAATTTATAAAATTATTCACACAGGTCGGGTCGTCGCGCATGCGTACTCCCAGCGGCTGATAAAAACAAAATAATAATAGTTGATTTAACTCGATTTAATTAGGCTAAATTGCCTTGCTACATGTCAATATTAATAGTATAATATTTATATGTTTATAGTACTAATACTAGTTATAATATAATAAATACTGAAATTTTTAAGTAGCGCTGCCATAAAAATTAGTAGATTGATGTCTAAATAGTATAATCAATGATAAATATATATAATCTTAAATAATCGCAAGTTAACACAAGCTTCTCTAGACATGTTGTTAGTCAGCTAAAAAGAGTGACACTATTGGTTAGTGGATCGAATCCTGATACTGTATGTTTTTTTCTTTTCTCTCTCTTTTTTTTTTTTGTTTTTGTTTTTTTTTGTTTTTTGTTTTACAAGTAACTTACAACCACAGTGACGATACTTGCAAACACTCAAGCAGGCTTTTTTCCAGAGAAAATTTTTTATATACCCCCACCCCATCCCTTTATTAACTATTCTGTTACTGTTACTGAAGTAAAGTTACTCGTTTGCTTATACTTATACTCATTTCAGCCTTACTTACACGTACAGTACAGAACTGACTATACGGACTCTCACTTTTTAATTTGTTTTTAAATGATGCTTTACCATCATAAAGTCTTTCACTTTAATTAATAAATGATTAATCATAAATCATTTATAATTAATTAGTGAACGGCGGTATGCAGGTCGACTCAGATTCTTGCTCAAATACTATTACTATCAATATCAGTGACAGCAAAATTTGTTTACCGTGCGAATAATGTTTAATATTTTTTGTTCAAAATCTCATAATCATTGTCATATTCATAATTTGTAGTCATTTTTTTAAAGTTGTGTTTTATTAAAACTTTTAGAATTTATTCTGTACGAGTATAAAATGATTTTCAAGACTAATTTATATATATATTTAACAATGTGTGTAAAAGTAAAGTAAAAGCACCCTTTTTCTTCTTTTCAGCAAATGTAGAAAAAAATGACAACCTTGGGAGACAAATTTTGTTAATAGCATTTTAATATCAAGACATCTTACAGATAGTCAAGCTGCATTAAATGGACAAAACTCTTCATGGAAATTCTATAACCATCTACTATTGCTGTTGGATGTGTTCTCTTCAAGACAGAGAAGGTTTATAAACCATTTGCTGACATAAATTCAGGACGAGAGAGAAAAAAAATGTTATGGCAAATGAAACAGTAATTCACAGTGATTTTAATGACAATTTAAATAATAATAAATGATGGACCAGAAGAAATGAAAAGGTGCTGTGGATAAGGATTAATGTTATTTGTCAAATTGATCACCCAACATAACCAAATGACAACAAGCCTCAAAGAAGTTTCATTTAAAATTGGATTGTAAACAAAATGTTGACTTGAGTTCTCACAAATTAATTAATCAAAATTAAGAAACAACGTTTTGCTGTTAATTGTTAATAATAAACTCTTCAGTGTTTATATTTTTACTGGTGAGTGTTAATAGTTCTCTTGTTACGTGTTAAATTAAAAATAGTTCAAATTTTTTTAAAAAAAATCATGTTAAGCCTGGTACCTATTGGAATTCAGGACGTGTTAGCGCATTTTCGTATTATGTATCAGTTCTTATGTTAGATTTCAGAATTATGTAGTTATCAGTAATTGTGTTTAGATTTTAGACATATTTTTATGAATTTTCTTGTGTAATGAATATACCTGACATTTTTTTATTTAAAAGTAATTTCTTTACATTTAAAAAAAAAAATTTTCTCTTTAATCCAACTACAAGTCACCACAAATGATGACGTAAAACTCTCTAAACTTTTACACATATTCTAATGACGTCAACTAAAAAAAAACAACTAATTCTTTTGCACCCTTTCGCACCACTCTTCAATTCTTGAAGAATTATGCATTCGACTTCCGGCAATGGCGGCCGTTCCCTGCGCTAGTGTTACCTCTCAATTCGAAATATTTTTTGGTAGTTTTAACGGGGTTTTTAAACGGATCGAGTAACTGAGTGTTGATGCACAAATGGCAGGTCAGGGCATACAAAAAACATATATACATCATGGGTCTAGGGCTTATGGATGCTGTGATCAAGGGTGATGACGGACGGACGGACGGACAAAACGGGTGCAATAGCGATTTCGACATCTCGAAAATGCGCTAAAAATTTATAGGAGTTTTTTTCCTTCATGAGTTTTAAACACAATTTTCTATGTGTTTGAAAGGAGTTTAAAGCTCAAATTACATGATGATATAAATAATATAATAGTCCAAGTCACTCACTGGATCTGTAACGCTGAGGAGCGATGTACGACAGTCTACAGCAGTTAGTTTAGTTGAAAAATCGTGTGTTGATGAGCGCTGTAAAAATATTTAATATGATGACGTCATTGTTTGGTGTGCATCGGTGCGCAAAATACAACCCCTATTATTATTATTAAATACTTTGCGTACATTTCATAAAGTTTAATAATTCGTATTTATCAAAAAAGGACAAGTTAGTTGGTCTTTAAAAAAAAGGTTGGCGCCGTAGGCGCCCAAAAAAGGGGGCGCCGCAGGCGCCACGGCGCCCCGGCACAATCTAGTAAGACAATAAAAGTGTTTATATTAATTACCCATCTAATGATATATTGGGGGGAGACGATTTTTATCTATTCTAATTCTCTATGCAAATAGTAATTATTAATAACAGTGGTTGTTAAGCTAAACAAAGAAAAACCAAAGTATGTATAAAAAGCGAAATGGATAAAGGTTAAATGTTGTAGTCAAGACAAACAATGTAATTCGCGCGCTATCAGCTGAAACAATCGCTTGAAGTGTAACCACCCGGGAAATTACTTTTCAGATGCGCGTTTGCACGTATTGTAGATGAGGGAATTCGGGTGCAGTGTAACCACAGCCTTAGTCTCATTAGCATTATTGATTTGATTATTTGAGCCTAAGAGTGTGACTAAAAGCATAGGCTCCATTAATTTTTGTTTTAATTTAATAAAGGAAGATACGCATTTATTGCTATCTTTAGTAATTACATTGTTTATATATTCATTTGGAGGTTTTTACTAAGTTTCTGAGTCAAGTTATTAATTTTTATGTATTTTTTGTGTATCCATGCTAAATTTGTAGCCTTAAATTTCTTAAATAAGTTTTTTTTTTCAAACTTTTTAAATTTAGAATTGAACCAGCATTTATTAATTCTATTTGAAGTTGGTTTTGTTGTTACATTTTCATCCATTATAGTTTTTAGATTTGTTATCATTTCCTTCCATATTTCTTCTACTGGACTATCTATGCTGAATATACTTATTAATTTTTTTTTTGGAAATTTGCAGCTGATTGGTGTAACTATATTCTGTTGCATTTATTCCAAATATATATTGTTACTCTATGCATCTTTTTTATTTTAGTTTTTATTGTATTGGTTAAGCTAACAATATCATGGTCAGATAGTCCAGGAATTATTGTACAGTCTTTACCTAGTCCTGATTTGTTCGTTAAAAATAAATCTTGTGTTTTATTTTTCCTGGTTGCTTTTTTACTATCTGTTCTAGGCTTATGTTGTTTATAGTGTCTAACAAATATTAATTAATTTCTTTATTAGTTTGGTGGCTATCAATTGCATGGTTTTTCCAATTTATATCTGGAAGATTTAAGTCCCTGATAGTCCCAATTACTGTATTTTATGATTTTCTTTAATAGAAGTTAGTAGACTGCAGAGATTCGTATTGTATTCTATGTTTGTAGTTGGTGGCCTTTATATACTGCCTACAATAAAGGCTGATGAGTTTGGTGTATCTTTTTTGCAAAAAACAGATTCTATATTAGAGTTTGGTTGTGTGCTAATTTCTTCGTCTATGAGAGTTGATTTAATTACAAGTAGGGCGCCACCATGTTTGTCTGTTCTACCTTTTTAAAAATATATTATAATTGCTGCTAAAAATTTCAGAGTTATATATGTTGGAGTTCAACCAAGTTTCAGAACCAGCAATCATGTCTGGTTTTTCTTTTTTTATAAGAAGTTCTAAATCTGGAATATTATTTTTATGCTTTAGAAATGAATTTTTAGAGTTTTAAGAGTGTTTTGATGGTCAGTATTAGTAGTTTTTTTATTTTTTCATTGGTTTGTGTGGCAGGTCTAATCTAATCAAGTGGGTTTTTTATATTAGAATTAGCCAAAACACTGTGAAGGTTTGTGGTGATGAGGTCCCTATAATTAAACAATTCTGAATTGATTAGGGGATATCCACAATGTATACAGTACCAAAATGCATATTTATTTCCTATGCCTATTTATATCATTTACTATGTTGCATTAGCATGTAGGCTATCTGTGTGGTGTCATTAATTGCAGTTGTCACACTGCATTTCTCCTTGTTTACTAATGCATGTCTTTGTGCAAATTAGGCATTTAGATGATACTGGGCCAGGGTTAAGTTCTGTGTCACCGAAGAGGAGCAAGATTAAAATTAATTGATTTTGCCTGTATCTACAAATTTTATGTTTCCATTGTTTTAGGGTAATTTCCTTTATTGTACTTAAGATGAGGTGAAGTCAGTGTGCTTAGTGTTGTGGTGGTTTATAATTATTGATATGTTACTATGATTTTTAGGATGTCTTTTGGTTGATGTCACGCAGCTAGGGGGAGTGGGTTCCTCACGTTTATGACGATGTTTGACGAGGAGGAGGGGATTACAGAATTGTGACCTCACGTCAACACACGCTATTTTTAATCAAAGTCCCACTTAAGAATTCCATTTTTTAACAATTTATTGAAGATGTTTTACATGTATACATGTGTTAACTGAATACATACTAAAAGGGCAGTAAAATTTATTGAAATATGCTAATTTTAAAATAGAAGATAACACTTTTAGGAGGGGAGGGTCAGAGCTTTGTGACGTCCTATATTGGAGTGGTGGTCTAAGTTTTTTAGAAGAAGTGTGACGAGGGGTAAACGGTGGTGAAAATCGCTCGCACTCACAAACAGACAAAGTAAGAATCAAACATCTAGTAACAAAATCAAAAGTGAAGGACTACCCTTGAGTTTACAATCATTGTTCCTTCACATAACAACGTGCATTGCATAGTGTAGTGGTTATGACATCTATCTTACTCGCTGATTGTCCTGGGTACAAGCCTCAGCTAAGACATCATTTGTTCTATTTTGTTTAATGTTTATGTTTTTTGCACGTTCTTTTTCCTCTTTTTTGTAAGACATGAATTCGCAAAATGGCTGTAAACTTTGTTTCTAGACATTGGAATAACTTTGGCGACATGCTCTCTGTTGTTTTCAGTAACGTGAAAATTGTCCTACTTTCTCCTAAACAATACGTTCACTACATGAATGCTTTCGGAGTGTAAGATGGTGAGGCAGAAATCATTGCAATGTCCGAAACACTTCCCGCCAACAAAATCATGTACTTCCGAGAACGTCCTCGAGTCTACAATACCAGTCAAAATTTGTATATATCCATGTTCTTTAGCGGTTTTTTCGATCAAGGCCAATACGAAGTTTACTTGTCTCTCACACGTGATGAATTTCTGGTGCCATCTATTGACACCATCAGAATGTCCACGCAAACTTCACAGCCACCTTTCTTATTGATATGACATCACCTTGACTATCCTAATAAACATGTACAATCTCATACCAAAACATCCTCTGCTAAACGAACGTATTCCGCAGAAGAACTTCAATCCACCATCTGTACACATATAGTAGTGAGTACTGTAGGAAACGGGTATCATTTGAGGCGCACGCCTCTTTGACGTCACTTTCGGTTATGTAAGGGCACTTTCGGTTATTGGGGTCATTTCCGGTTATGTGAGGTCATTTCCAGTTATAAGAGGATCTTTTCCGGTGGGTGTGGTCTATTTAGTTCTTAGTTTTTCTTAATTCTTTTGTAAGTTAAAGAATATTTGCTTTCTTCGTTTTCATAGTTTAAATAGGTTCATTGTGTTTTATAAAGAAAGGGCAGTCATTTTCTTCATGATTTTCCTTACTTAAAGTTTATCAACTTAAGGGACATTTTTATAAGTTCAGTGGAGTTATTTTTTACATGTTTTTCTTACTTTGAGGATATTAGCTTAAGTCTAGGAACACTTTTCTAAGCTCTGCGGTCATCAGCTTAAGGGACAGTTTCTCTAAATTCAAGGGGGTCATTTTCTTCATGTCTTTTTTAACTTTAAGTTTATCAGCTTAAGGGAAAGTTTCTCTAAGTTCAAGATGTCTTTTTGGTTGCATTTTTTCTTAAGTAGAAAATTTAAGCTTGTCTAGGTACAGTTTCTCTAAGTTACAGGGATTTATTTTCTTCACGTCTTTTCTTACTTTGAATATATAAGCATATAAGAAACACCTTTCTAAGTTCAGTGGAGTTATTTTCTTACTTATTTTTTCTTAGTTTTATGTTATCAGCTTAAGGATAGTATTATAAGTTCAAGGGGTCTTTTTGGTTGCATTATTTCTTAATAGATTTGCTCATCTTAGTGTATTCTAAAAGTTCTTACCTTTCCTTGTTAAAGTTTCTTATTTACTCCATAGAGACTATGTGTCCAATATGATAAGTTTTAAATGGGTACTTTTTTGTGAGGTATAATAGTTTAGTTCAATAATATTTTTATTTAAACTTGTAAAAGTTTTTTATTTGCGTCAGGTAGTTTTCGATAAAGTGAGTATGGGTTTGTAAGTTTGCCTCACAAAGAGGGTTGTAAATAATTTTTAAATGACGGATTGTTATTCACAAGAGTTGATTTTAAAAAAATATATATTTCTTTAAATTAATTTTACATTTGACAAGATATTTTCTGACTATTGTATTCTTTGCGTCTATTTTAAAAGTAAGTTGTATGTAAAATAAAAAAAATTTTGTAAATTTTTTATAAGGAAGGTTAAAATTTATAATACATTTTATAAGGCAGTCATTGTTAGATCATTTTTGAGGAGGTTAATATTTTTAAATGCGTACTTATGTCGTCTCGAGTCTCATTTACATTTAAACACTAGCGTCTCAAGTATGAGTAAAAATGAATCGAAATTTAGTAGAGCACCAGCTGGTATTAATAGTTTAATTGATCTGGGGATAACGCGCGAGCGCGCGGTTTTAATGTGGGTGATGTTTCTGTAACAGGTCATAGGTCGCATATTTTACCATGTATAGGTGCAGTGGCGTCGCTAGGGGGTGCGGAGGCGGTGGGCCGCCCCGGGTGACACCATCAGGGGGGTGACACCAGACCATAAATTATTGAGTGGATGCAGTATTTTTACTTTTCACCAAGTCCCAGTGGTTGTTCATTTTATGTTTTGTCACAGGTATACAACTAACAGGTACAATAAGTCATAAAATTAGTACCTCTCTCCACAACTGTAAGGTCCATACACGAGATGGTTTAAACTATTTTGCTTGAGTAATGTTAAAATATTTGAATGTCAGAGTCTACAAAGATGGGCTCTTGCTTTCCCCTGGCAGGATTTATTACATTAAGGCTCTAATTTGTTTTTTTAATAAATTTTACCTTTTAGTCTTGTATTGTTAATAGGTGTGATAGAAAGTCTTCGCTAAAGACCAATTGTATATAGATTTATGTACTTCAGTATCCTAGTGCACGAGTTTTAAAGATGATATGAAGTTGTTTTCTGTCTAAGTAAGGTTCAGAATAGTTAAGGGATGGGTAGTTAACCAGGATAACTTGAAGTGTTGTACTAGGTGTAATGAAATGATAGTCAAAGAGTAAAGTTTAGAATAGTTGAGGGACATGTATGTAACCATTATAACGTTAAGTGCTGTACTAGGTGCGACGAAAGTTATAGTCAGGTAAGTAAGGTTTGGAAAGTTTTAGGGACGGGAGATAATCACATCAAGGACGGTTTTACTAAACCTTTTTGAATTTTCAGACCTAATTTACATGTTTGGAGGCATTTTTGTCGCCATCTTGGCCGCCATCTTGGACGGAACCATATTTTCGGACCTGTTCGGAGCCATCTTGACCGGCATTAAGTGTTTGTACCTGTCGGCGCAATCTTGGTACCACACCCACCGGAAATAACCCCCTTACAATCGGAAAGGACTTCACATACGCGGAAATGACCCTAAATAACAGGAAGTGACCTTACATAACCGGAAGGGACGTCGTAGATATGCCTATGCCTCAAATGATACCCGTTTCCTACATTACTTATATATAAGCTGAAGAAGCACAAGACGAGTGCAATTAAACTTCACGAATGACCCTCGCTGGAGTTGGCCAATCACAGTTTATGGTTGGCAAGCTAGGGTGGTGCATGGTGGGGGAGCAAGTAGCTAACCGCAGTGCCCATGTGTAGAGACCAACAATGCGTCGACAGTTCTCTCCCGCCTTCGAGCTTTATTTGCGTTGTTCTGATTTCTTCGTTATGTGTCCGTTCTCCCAACTTTCTTTGCACCATTTATAAGTAAGTCTGCGGCGTATGCAACATCGCAGGTTGCAACTAGTTTGTAATAATGTTATGGATAGAATTTTTTTTAAAAATTTGTTTGACTCCCGTAATTTTAGCAGTACTTCGAAGTTCGCAATTGTTTTGTTTACTTTTGGAATTATTGATTTGAAATTAATGTAAATTAGGGACCAACCGGGTTTACATTTTCTAACGGGTACAAATCCGAATAGTTAAATTTACTATTTGCCGGATCCGGGTACGAACCGATTACTAGGGTAGTTAAAAGAAAATCGGAAGTCCGAATTAATTAGTAAATATAGCGGCGTGGCGCTGATCGCTAGAAATAAGAAAATTGTACAAAATTAGTGAATTAGCTGCCAGATTAGTTCTAAAGGCTAAATTACGTGACCATGTTACTCCGCTACTGTACGCACTTCATTAGCTACCCATACAAGCCCGCATTCTTTTCTGATTCATGACCTTCCATTCTTACTTAACTTTTTTCAGTCTACTCACCAAGTCGTCAGCTACGCTCTTCTGCAGATACACGCATTCTCTGTGTTCCTAAGACAAGAACTAAAATATTTCGCAAAAGGCCATTCTCTTTTCGTGCAGCCAAACAATGGAATTCTCTTACATTACGCGTCCGTAGGATTTCAACTGCTAATTCCTTCAAGACTACACTTAAAACACATCTTTTCAAACTTATTTTGAAAATTAATGAAAAAACATTTCTTTTAATGATTAACGTAGCTGATTTACTATGTATTGTCATTTATGTAGTTAGTTTGATATGAATGTTTATTTAAATAATATATATAGTGTTATCTCCATGTAAAGCGCTGGAGCCCGGCTCCTGGCTGGGATACAGCGCTATATAAATTATCATTTTATTATTATAATTTCCAGTGATTAATTTCTATAATTAGGATACATTTGTTGTTGTTGTTTTTTTAAATTAAGTATACCAATCTTGATATTTATCGAATTCCAAAGTTGTATTTTAAGGTGTTTTGTTATTTTCTTAAGATATTACGCAATATTACTCGACACTATTTGCTGAGTCGAGTAGTTCCGAAAAAATCAGATATCTTGCCGGGACAATTGTCCAAAGCGATATCCGGTTGGTCCTTACTTTTCATGTAATCGATAATGATAGTAAATTATCTTTTTCCTTCTTAGTGAATGCTAATGCTAATGCTAGACTTTTGCGTGATGCGATTCATATTGACACATTCTTGTTATGACTCTTGAATGAATTCCCTTGCTTAAATAAAAAAAAGAAATTCTTTGTTGGAAATGGCTTTTAATAACCATTCAATGCTTGATTACTTCTTTTACTATAAATACCTTATATATTTTAAACAACACTACACTTTTTATATTTTTGGATTATCGTGCGAAGCGTATTATAATTAACATTCTTTTAGTTAAGTCTCGAAAATAAATGATTTATAGTTAAAACTTGGTTTTTTACTGTGTTTTTTTTTAATTATTATTTTTATTTTTCTAAATGCAAACATGTAAATTAGGTCTAAAGATTCAAAAATTCAATTGTCAAAAAAAAAAAAGGATCTCTTATTTAAAATACAATAGTTGTTGCAATGGATAAATGATAATGCATAATTTTATTAAGAGCATTGAAACACCGAAAGTTTATAATGTTATACTTCGAAAAATAATGGGAAAGACGTAAACAAGGTATGGGTTAGCCTGACCGGACGTATCAAAACAGCGAACGTTTCGGCAAAGAGCCTTTATCAACGAACATACAAGACACAGAAAAAACGAAAATAAAAATGAAGGAACTTAGCTGCGGTGGAATCCGAAGTATCCAAAGAAAAAGTGACACTTTTTCTTTGGATACTTCGGATTCCACCGCAGCTAAGTTCCTTCATTTTTATTTTCGTTTTTTCTGTGTCTTGTATGTTCGTTGATAAAGGCTCTTTGCCGAAACGTTCGCTGTTTTGATACGTCCGGTCAGGCTAACCCATACCTTGTTTACGTCTTTCCCATTATTTTGTATAAGCCTGATTGCAGTCCTACCCCTCATTTTGTTTACTTCGAAAAAAGGTTAAATCAAAAAAAAAAAAAAACAATAACTAGATTAATTTGTTTTATTTTTACTTGCCATATTGACAGCCTGTACCATAATATGGCTTCATGCAAACAGCGTCATGGAAGCAGTCACCATTGTCTTTACAGCCAATCGTACTACAGTGGCACTTATATTTACAGTTTGGCCATCCAAACCATCCAGTTGTGCAGTCTTTATCTAGACAATTGGAACATTTTAATCATTTAAAATAATATATAGATCAGTTTCTTAAATAGAAATCATTTTAGATCTAACATTTATTATCATCATTTTTAAAAAACTTTTCATTATCTTTACTAATTAAAGGGAAAGCCCTCACTGACTGACTCACTCAATCATTGATTAATCACTAATTCTCCAACTTCCCGTATAGGTAGAAGAATGAAATTTTGGGAAATTTGTGGGTACCTTCTCATGACGAAAATTGGTCCAACAAACTTTTTTTTTTCCTAATAAGAGCATAATAAAAATTTGAAATCACTAATTCTCCTTTTTCCCGTATAGGTAGAAGCATGAAACTTTGGAAATATTTTGAGTACACACTCCCGTCGCAAATTGGCAAAAGAAGAATGTTAAAACACACTCTATGGGAGGCCGGCGACCGAAATATAGTTTTTCTTATATTAAAAACCGACTCATCATTAATTCTCCAATTTTCCATATAGAAGGTAGAACTAGTAGAAGCATGAAATTTAGAGAAGTTGTTTGGTACACTCTCACAACGAAAATCGGCGACAAAGACTTTTTAAAAATTATGGCTCATGTGCGACCGTGGGCCCAAAAACAATTTTTTCTTGATATGTGCTCTATGAAAATTGAAAATCACAAATTTTCCTATTTCCCGTGTTGTTAGGAGCACGATTTTTAGAATTTTTTTGAGTACATGTTCCCTACAATAATTTGAAAAAAAAAGTTAAATTTCACACTCATGGGGGCCGGGGCCTCAAAAACATTTTTTATCCTTATATGAGCTATTAAAAAATAAAAAATCACTAATTCTCCTGTTTCCCGTAGAGGTAGAAGCATGAAACTGTGAAAACATTTTAAGTATACAATGGCAAAAATAATGTTAAAATTCCTCTCATGGGGGACCGAAATATAGTTTTTCTTATTTAAAAACCGACTCATCACTAATTCTCCAATTTTCTGTGTAGGTAGGAGAATGGAACTTTGGAAAATTGATAAGTACCCTCTCACGACGAAATTTGTTGTAAAAGTACTTTGAAATACACACCAAAACTGTTTTGGAAATTGTTTAAGTACATCCTTCCGACGATAATTGGAAAAAGAGAATGTTAAGTTTCCCACTCATGGAGCTGGGGCCTCAAAAACGATTTATCCATTACATGAACTATATAAAAATTGAAAATCACCAAGTGTCCTATTTCCCTAGTAGGTAGACTCAGGAAACGTTGGGAAGTTGATAAATACACTTTCACGATACTAGCATGTGAAATAATATTTAAAATATCCCTTACTGGGGGGACGTTTGCCCCAATTTAAATACTTGAAAATGACCAATTCTCCCAACCTCATGTATGTAGAAGTAGAAGCGTGAAACTTTAGGAAGTATTTGAGTTCATTTACAATCTCCCAATGATAATAGGCGTAAAAGAATTTTAATAATCACAATCATTGGGACCGGGGCCCCAAAAACATTTTTCTTTCTTATATGATCTATATACAAATTGAAAATGAATCATTGTCCTATTTCCCGTGTAGGTAGAAGCATGAAACTTTGGAAGTTTTAAAAGTACAAGCTCCCGACGAAAATTGGCAAAAAGAATGTTAAAATTCCCTCTAACTGTGGGCCGGGGCCCAAATATATTTTTTTTATATATATTTTTATAAAACCCGACTCAACAAAGTCTCCAATTTTCAGTGTGGGTAGGAGCATGAAAATTTATATGTTATTGTTAAGTACCATTTCACGACGAATGATGGTGTAAAAGAATTTTGAAATACACACTTATGGCGGCTGGGCACCAAAACTTTTTTTCTTATATGAGCTTTATACAAATTAAAATCACTAAATCTCCTAATACCCCTGAATAGGTAGACTCATGAAACATTTGGGAATTGATAATTACACTTTCACGATGCTAGCAGGGGAAAAAATATTTAAAATATTCCTTACTGGGGGCCAGGGGGTCCAAAATGTAGTTGTTTTTAAATATAAACTATATAAAAACTGAAAATCACGAATTCTCCCTTTCCCCATTGGTAAAAGAATGAAATATTTGGAAGATGTTGGGTACCATCTCTCGACCAAAATTAGCGTAGAATAATTTTGAAATGCACACTCATGAGGACCGGGTTCCCAACAACGTGTTTTTTCCTTATATGTGCTTTATAAAAATTGAAAATCACTACTTCTCCTATTTTCCGAATAGTCCAACACATTTAACTTTGGGGGTTTGTTAAATACACTTCCACGATGGTAGCAAGTGATTCATTTTTTAAAAATATCCCTTACTGGGTGCCTAAATGTAGTTTTGTCCCAATATTAACTATAAAAAAGTAAAAATCACTCATTCTCCCATTCCACATGTAGGTTGAAGCATAAAACTTTTGGAAGTTATTAAGTACACTCTCACGACGAAAATTGTCGAAATATAATTTTAAAATTCACGCTCATTGCGACCGGAGCCTCAAAAATTCATATGTACTATACACAATGTAAAAAGCACTATTTTCCCTATTTCCCAAATAGGTAAACGTATGAAACGTTGGGGGTTTGTTAAATACACTTCCACGATGGCAGCAGGTGATAAAATATTTAAAATATCCCTTACTGTGCCCACATATAGTTTTTTATGAACTCACTCACTCACTCATCACAAATTCTTCAACTTCCCGCAGCAGAGCGCGGATAAATTGCTAGTTTAATTATAAAGATGTTTACAAATAACTATAAATATATCCAATATGATGTAGATTGAAATGAACAGATGTTTTCTTTTTTACATCTTGCACTGGATGGGCCCTGGGGCCCATAATTTTATTTTTTCCTTATATGACCTATATACACACAAAAACTATGCGTTAGCTACTGTGCAAATTAAAGAATCTTAACTAACATTAGTATACAAAAACTTTGAAGCCCATATTAAAATGCGATAGGGAAAAAACTTCTAATTTCTTTTCCTTCGGGGAGGGGCCCAAAATGTCTTTATTTCTTAAAAGTCTAAGATGTTCTCCCCATTTTTTTTAAAAGATCTTCATCCACGATGAAACTAAATTAAAATGATCAGATTTTATATATAGACGACTTGCCCCAAATGGGCCTACAGATCCATAGATGTCTTTTTTTACTTATATTAGCCTTATTATAACTATTGTTCAAGCGTAAGTGACTGAGAAAATTATTTAATATTGCTAATCTTAGTACATAAAACTAAAGAGTCTATATTTAATTACTATAGGGCACTGAACTGCTAATGCTCATACCATCAGGGCAGGGGGCCCAAAATGATTTTAATACCATTTAATAATTTAATCAAATTATCAATTTTACCCAATAATGAGACAAAAAGCTTGAGGCCACCAGAATGTTAATAGTAAATTAAACGTTCATTTTTGAGCCGGGCCCATTAACATGTTTTTTTTTTTTCTTTTTTTTCTTTTTTTTTTTTTTTTTTCAATTTTAAGATTTTTAATTATTAATGTATTTATCAGTACGTTATCGTTTGCGATGAAAATTTGACTTTTTTTTCACACTTCGGCGTAGATTTCTGACATAATTGTTGTTAAAACCACACTCATTTGTTTCTTAAATTTATTCCATATTACCGAGATAGTTGCAACGCACGATGGGTCAGCTAGAATGTAAATAAAAAGATAAGATGTTGAGCCTTCTCGTCCGAGAGAACATTATCGGATATCGGTGTTTAATAAGTTTCCATTAAATGGAAAAGACCTAAACAAGGTAAAGGTTAGCCTGACAGGACATAACAAAACAGCGAACGTTTCGTAAAAGAGACTTTTTCAACGGACATAAAATACACAAAGAAAACGAATATAAAAAATACAATCGAAGAAAGTAAAGCTGAGAGAGAAAGAGAGCAGAGCGAGTGTATATAGGAAAGGACAGAGTGGGTAGACAAAAATTAGCAAGATGCAATGAGTTATAGTTTTCTAGCATAATTTTCATCAAACTACCACTTTAACAACCTAGCTAAACATGATAAACAAAATATATCAAAGTAGTAAATAAAAAAAAAACAATTTGAAAATATCACGTCTGGTACTGATTTTTTTAAGTAGTTAGATTAAACTAAAACAATTAATCGATTAATCGATTAATTATACTTTTATAGTTCATGTACAGATCCCTAATTGCTATTCATTATTTCATGAATTTGGTTAAGTCACGGTTATTCAAAGTTTGTAGGTAACACAGCAAAATCTTATATAAATCGTTCTGATAATCAAGATATAAGGAACAAAAAGATTTTTGATTACGTATGCACGTATAAATAAATATTAATAATTCGAGGGAAAAGTACCAGTATGTACGTAACGAAACATATAACTTTTCAATAAATAGGGAAAAAATATTAGCATAATTTTTTTAAAAAATTGTAACGAATTTCAATCAATAAAGGAAATTTTATTTGCATACGTTTTTTACGATTGGTGGATTAATGTTTTATTTCCGCTGCCCTAAAAATATTCTTCAAAAATATTTCTCTAATTAAATACTTTTATATTTTTAGAATACATTTTTCATTCGAGTATCAACTTAAATAAACTAAATTTTAAAAATTGACAAATGTATTTACCTGCTAAAGTATTCTCGTACCATCCAACCATTAAATTGCACACAAAAACAAATATAGATGTTTTCATCTTGAGATAGCAGCGTCATTCACTAACTAAGAAAAGACATAAAAATTTAAATGATTTTAAGTAAGACTATATTTATTTTAATTTGCATTTTTAGCGCATTTTCGAGAAGTCGAATGCGCTATTGCACCCGTTTTGTCCGTCCGTCCGTCCGTCCATCATCATCCTTGATCTCAGCATCCATAAGTCCTAGACCCATGAGGTATATATGTTTTTTGTATGTCCTGACCTGCCATTTGTGCATCAACACTCAGTTACTCGATCCGTTAAAAAACCCCGTTAAAACTACCAAAAAATATTTCGAATCGAGAGGTAACACTAGCGCAGGGAACGGCCGCCATTGCCGGAAGTCGAATGCACGATACCTTCAGCATTGAAGAGTGGTGCGAAAGGGTGCAAAAGAATTAGTTTTTTTTTTAGTTGACGTCATTAGATTATGTGTAAAAGTTTAGAGAGTTTTACGTCATCATTTGTGGGGACTTGTAGTTAGATTAAAGAGAAAATATTTTTTTTTTAATTGTAAAGAAATGACTTTTAAATATAAAAAAATGTCAGGTATATTCATTACACAAGAAAATTCATAAAAATATGTCTAAAATCTAAACACAATTACTGATAACTACATAATTCTGATATCTAACATAAGTACTGATACATAATACGAAAATGCGCTAACACGTCCTGAATTCCAATAGGGACCAGGCTTAACATGATTTTTTTTATTTGTCTTGACATTTATTCAATCAAACTGTTAGTTTACTGGAAATACCTAAGGTGCATGAAATCGTGGGTAGGTTGAAATAATTTCTGTATATTCTATTTTTAAAAATCTTCATCGCAGTGAAATGTTGTATAGCAAAAAAAAAAAATACAAAAAACAACAAAAAAACAACAAAAAAAACAGATAGGCTCTACATGACTCTCACTTGACATGGTTAATGTGTATAACGAAGAAATACATTCTCGTTCTGAAAAGTTTTATTACATAGATGAACCTACAACTAACATTATTTGTTTAGTATCTCTTGAAATGCGATTTCTATGCTTAGTCTGTAATATGGATACATTTTGTACTGCTTTAAGTATTGAGAATGTTATTACTAGGTGTTCCGAAATGTAATTCTCCTATACTGATAAAATGTTATCAATATGCATAATTTGATATGTTATGTCCGTCCGTCCAGCGCATAACGCTATGAGAAGTAAGTCCCAACTTTAAAACAAGTAATAAAAACTCTAATGAGTATTTAAACGCAATTTCCAACAAAGAATTTCCGACTTTATATTCAATGGTAATCATTCTAGATTACATTAAAAGGCATTTCAAATTGACACCATATCACTTCACGCTACATCACACAAAGAATTTATCAATATAATGCGTACCGCGCAGCAATCTAACATTATCATTCATAAAGCAGGAAAGCCCCATTAATTATATTTCTAGATTACATTAAAAGTAATTTTAAATCAAAATGATGACAGTTAAAAAAATGGATAGAATTGCAAATGAACTTTGTTAACTTATGCTTCAGTTTAGCGATTGTTTTTCTTTTATTCTCTCTTTTTTGTTAAAAGTTTTTGATTGTTTGATTATTATTTACATTAAATATTTAAATGTGTCTAAGACTAAATTTGAAATGATATCGCTTTTAATATAGAGCTGGGTGAGGTGCTGACTTGACAGTGACGGATATATGTATTTGAATTTATAAAAAGTGTATATTATATTGTAAATACGATTTACTATTGATACTTTAATATTTTCTTTTATCATGTGATAAACTTTTTTTAAAGGTTTCATGCAAAATAATTAGCTCTTTGCTATTTGCATTTGAAGATCTCAGGGGAGGAAACAGCTATGTGATATTTTTGAAATTTTCTAGTTATCCCCTTTAGCTGATCTGATAGAGGATAAAAATTAGAATTTTCTGAATCAGGTTTTGTGGAGAAAAAGAGTTTTTCTGAACCAATTAATATATCAAATCTATTAAGTTAATTTAAAATAAATGTGAATAATGTTGAACATTAAAACTTAAATATCTCAAAACTACAAACATGTGATAAATCTGTTTCTTACCTTGAGCCAAAAAAAAAAAGAGTACAGTTATAGGTTGGGTTGTTTTTTTTATTGTTTTTTTTATCTTATATCATATATGTTACAGACGCTCCTTCTGTACAGAAGATTATTGCTTTTTGGTTGTTTGTTGTTGTTTTTATGTTTTGTTTTTTTACATGTTTTTGATACTGTGGTATTTATAATGCATGGACCAACGGGAGTATGAACTGACAAATCATAATAGATCTGGAAAAGCTTCTGACTTGAAAATAATGAAAACGTTTATGTGAATTCCTAAAACATATCTATTAAATTGTAAATACGATTAACTGTGGATACTTTAACTTTAATCTTTTCTTTTATACTGTGACAAACTTTGCTCATTAGGTTTCATTACTTTTATACATAGTTCTTTGTTATTTATTTAAATTTACAATTAGTTACATTTTATTTTACATGTCTTTGATAATTTTGTGGTAATAATGCATGGAAAAATGGGCGAATAAACTGATACGTCCTAATCTTCAATGAAGCTTACACGGCTTCAAATCACATATGTACTTGATATGGATAACATTGCAGTCACATATTTTTTTAACCTACTGTGCTGGGTTTTTTTTTTCAGTCATAATTAGTGCGCACAATTCAATGCCGCAAGTTAACTACGGAACGCGCTTCCGACGGTTTTCTGCTGCTGCTGCAGCAGCAGCAGCAGCAGTAGTAGGAGGAGGAGGTCAGGTTTATGCATGCATTAAATTTACCTATTTTATTATCATTCGTCATAGCATCTAAACATTAGTATAAATTTTGGATTGCTGTTTATGAGATTTTTTAAATTGTTTATTTATTTTTGTCTTTCTTTTAAATTGTGCAGCCACTTTTTATTCAGCCATGGATAATCATAATGTAAGCCATGAAAACCAAGATGCTGCTAGTTTTCAACCTACTAACTGGGATATTTGTGCGCTTTGTCAGAATAATACCAAAGAAAAATTACAGTGTCCCACTAATGCCAGACAAACAAATAAAGGATCTACATATGTGACTTTGGCTGAAAATCTGACTAAGTTTGGTGAATGTGGTGCGCTGTCGCCTGGCTTTTTAACTAAACTGGACGATGGAGATGGTGTTGAGGAAACATTCATGAAAAAGAAAGCTTCATTTCATATGTCATGTCGTTTAAAATATAATACAACAAAACTGTAGAGAAAACTTGCATCTTGCGACCCATGTGAGGAAAGTATACCTGCTAAAAAAGTTACTCGCAGGGAACAGAGATCATCTGGAGATGGCGTAGTTGATGAGGATCTCAGTTGTTTTTTGTGTGGTAAGAAAGCACCAGCAAAGGATCTTAGACATGCTACTACATTTCAGCTAAATGAAAGGATTGGGAACTGTGCTCTGATTCTTCAAAACATCCACCTTTTGGCAAAATTAAGTCGAGGAGATGTGATTGCCCAAGAACTGAAATACCACCCTGCCTGTGTCACTAGCCTATACAGAAAAGCTCAGCCTAAAGTAGACTGCGCAGATCAGAGATCTGATCAAATTCGAAAAGCTTTGGTCTTTGCTGAATTGACAGAGTACATCGAAGAAGTAAAACATTCATCTACAAGTGACAACTTAAAAGTGTTAAAACTGGCTGATCTTTCTAAAATGTACCTTAGTCGCCTACAGGAAGTTGGTGTAGAAACTGGCTTTTTACACAGTAACAGACTGAAAACACGGCTTTTAGCACATTTTCCAGACCTTCAAGTCCACAACAGTGGCAGAGACATTAACATGTTAACATGACAGACAGTTTAAACACTACCTTACAAGAGGCCTATGCTAAAACCATAGATGACGAAGCTGTACATCTAGCAAAGGCAGCGAGGATAGTACGCAGGGACCTATTTAGTTTGCAGGCCAGGTTTAATGCTTCATGCACTGAAGATGTTCAGAACACACGCGTTCCAGAGAGTCTGTTGGCTCTGATGCAGATGATATTGCGTTGCCCAAGCATTACATCAAACAAAGGGAAGAACCAAGCAGTACTGTCGCTTGCTCATTCCATGGCACTGCAATATCTCTATTTCAACGAATGAGAGTGTCAAGCAAGTCGGGGTTGCAGGAGTGTTTGGAACCTCTCCAAACTTCATCAGCAGTGCCAACAGTCACTGACATGACCATCCTTGATGGAGCGGCTGTTGTCAATATGTTGAGGCCAGGATCTGCAAGAACATTTGCTGACTACGCAAACCAGGTGTTTATCCCCTATAAGATGTAGACCCTGCAAAATGTCTCCCATCGTCTAGATGTAGTTTGGGACTGCTTAAAATTAATGTCTACACAACAGTAAAAACACCCTACAACTCCAGACACTGCATTGCAGTAAAACTACGAATAATAATGGTCATGTAATAGTATTAATACTAGTGATAAAACTATTTTTATTATTCTAATACAACTGTTACTAACTAGTACAAGTAATATTAAAGTCAGTTTACAGAGAAATACAGGTCCAATTAACATTAGACCCTTTTACTATAACTACTATAAGTTTTCTAGTATGAAATCATATATAATATTAGTACTAGTATTAGTTGATAGAGTAATTTAGTCATGTCCTGCGCTTGACATGGCCAGGGAGGTTAGGGAGGCAGGGGAGTCCAACGTTCAGTCAATGTTGAATGGCACTCCCCAACAGATGGAGCAGATTGCCCAAGTAATAGCCAAGGTCTTAAGAGAGTAGATCTCAGGCCCAAAGAAAAGTATTAGGTAGGTCAGTGATGATCCCACGCTTTGCGGCGATCTAACCATTGAGACTCGTAAGCTTTGCCGTGGTGGCGCCAGAGTGATACTATGTTGATAGCGAGTCACAGTTAAGTAGGAAATTCCACACCTCCCTCGGGAGGCACACTTTAGTGGGAGGCGTTTTCGACCTAGTGTCCTGGACGCCCAGGCGGCCGCTTGTAGCAGCGACCACTCCCGGGGGGGGGGGGGCTTCTCAGTCTTTACGTCCCTTAGGGGGCCAGAGGGCTGAGGGGGTTTTCCGGGAAGCCCCTTGAAGAGCGCAGGCTCGGGACTGCTGATTTTCTTCCACATGTAGGATTTTCAGTAATTAGTATTAGTATATGTTTTTAAAATTATTACTCATACTTATAATATAATAGTACAGGTCGTGAAAATACAGTTGAAATAGTGTACTATTTGTAACAATAAAATATATGTAACTGTTGAATAATTTATTCAAATTTTTATCAAGTTGGTAATTATTAAAATTTTTGTGGTTTAACTTAAACTTTTAGAATTTATTATTATTATGTATAAAAATAATTTTCAAGACTAATATATATATATATATATTTTAACAATGTGTGTAAAAGTAAAGTAAAAGCATCCTTTTTCTTCTTTTCAGCCAATGTTGTAGAAACAAAATGTTAAACCTTTTAAGGAGCATTTTAAAAACAACAAGACCTCTCACAGATAGTCATATACATTAAATGGACAAAACTCTTCATGGAAATTCTATACCCAGCTACTATTCCTGTTGGATGTGTTCTCTTCAAGACAGAGAAGGTTTATAAACCATTTGCTGACATAAATTCAGGAGAAGAGAGAAAATAAAATGTTATGGCAAATGAAACAGTAATTAACAGTGATTTTGATGACAATTTAAATAATAATAAATGATGGACCAGAACAAATGAAAAGGTTAAAAACATGGATCAAGATTATTGCTCTTTGTCAAAGTGATCACCCAATATAACCAAAAGACAACAAGCCTCAAAGAAATTTCATTTCAAATGGGATTGTAAACAAAATGTTGACTTAAGCACTCATAACATTTAATCAAAATGAAGAAACAAAGTTTCACTGTTAAGTGTTACTAATAAACTGTTCAGTGTTTATGTTTTTACTGTTGAGTGTTAACAGTTTTCTTGTTCCATGTTGAATTTAAAAATATTTCCAATTTTAAAAATGAATTTATTATTTATTTTTTGTTTCCTTCATGAGTTTTAAACACAATTTTCTGTGTGCTTGAAAGGAGTTTAAAGCTCAAATTACATGATAATATAAGACAATAAAAGTGTTTATATTAATTATAATTATGTGAAATTGATTATTCTTTAAATATCAAATACAATAAGCATTTATGATTGTATTGCAATGATGAACATCAGCCTTATATTGATATGAATTTTTAAAATATTTAACTAATCTAAATATTTTTTCCAAATTTTTTGAAAATAAATTATTCATGAATAAAAAAAAAAATTATGTCTGTTTTATGTTTACATTTCATTAAGAAAAACATTTATAAACCAATTGTATGTGATTTATAAATTTTAATACATTTATGGACCTTTTCATGGTTGATACTTGTGTGATTCTGCTGCATACAATGCTACATCATAATTTTTCAAGAATTATGTTATGAATATGTGGTATTAATATTTTAAAAAATGAAATAATTTACTGGGCTTATACTCATACTTATAAACATATATATATTCAAAAAATATCATGAAAATCAAATTTAATAAATAACTTTATATATATATATAAATACATGCATTATTTGAATTATTAATATAATGAGAATTGCTATTGCTAATATTGTGATAGTTTTATAAAAACATAATACTTTGTGACTTAACTATAATCAAAATTTGAAAACCATTTTTCTTTGACAATAGATAAAGTATGCACTAACACTTAGGTATACCTGTACCCTAATTTAAATGGATTCAAGATTTGATAAGAAGCACATAACAGTATCTAAAGAATATTGGCTCTAAGTCATCACTGATAATGGTAATCTCAGTTTTACAAGAAATCTTCCTAGTTCCCCCTATCCCCCACCCCAATTTAATTATTATTTATATAAATTATTTATCCAACAGCATCTCATCAACAGCAAAAAATGTGTTATTTGCTTATGATTATATAGGCTATAGAACAATTAAGTCTCTCATGGTCTGTGGACGCAATTATCTTCTGCATAGAAGGAGCGTCTGTATAAAAAAAAAAGAAAAAAAAAAGAGTATATTGAAATGTTACAAATACAACTAGATTAAGATAAATAGCAAAAGTAGAAAAGTAATTGTATTAACATACACAGTGTTTACACTAAATTTATGTATTCAAATGTTAAAAGTTAGGAGTATAAATTAGAGAAGAAAAATAAATACAAACTATTGCATTCAGGGCAAATATCTAACCCAAAATAAAAATGCAAGTATTTAATAGTAAAAATAAAAAAACAATTAAGTTGGAATCCACAGGTTAATGAAGTAATTCGAAGCTCCAACAAAACTCTATTATGCTTCATAAAAATTAAATTTCATTGTGTATTTTAAAATAATAATAAAATGTCTGCCTTTAAAAAAAAGTTAAATTTTAATTATTTAATACCTATATTTTACGAATGTGAATCGTTTATATTGTACCTATAATCCACCATGTAAAACATAAATAGAAGAAATAGCAAAATAGTTGTTATACATTAAGTATTATATTCCAGGTTAGCCTAATGTGGTAGACACAGAAATTTTTAAAAAAACGTTTCTTGTTCCATATTCAAGAAAAAAATATATACAAATGCTCATTCTTCTGTATGGCATTTTTGTCAAGAATTTGATGGCCTTAAAAAACATAAATAAAAATTCTACAACATTCAAAACTTGTAGAAAATGCAATCTTGAACATATAATGATTTAATCTACTTAATGGTAATGAGCAATTGTAATTATAAGACATATGATGGCACAATATTAGCTTTGGATCTTTAAATAACTAGATTAAGTATACGTTTTTCAGGGCCAACTATACTTGAAGTTGTAAATTTCAACTTCTCTGTTTCACCATGAGTATGGATAAATTATATATTCCCATAAAGGATCTTTCATCACCAGTAAATTCATATAATATTGTAGTATTGTATTGGTTCCATGTAGCTCTGTTGTTGAGGGTAAGAGAAAGTGAGAAAGCAGCCCTATTTTATTCTACATATTTTATTCTATAAAATTCCCACAGGCTTACTATAAGCTCCAAAAATGGTGTAAACCAAGTCTTGAAGTTCAACTTGAAGAATAATATAATTACATTGTAATTGTAATGTTTTGATCAAGATTATTTGATGCATGTAAAATTATGTCTCTATTTGGGTAAGGCATATGACGGTATGTTCATCAACAAAGCATTGCCAAAAAGCATCAGGTCTCATAAATTATTTTTGCTTATAAAGTAAAGTAGATATTATATAAAATGAGAAGTCCTAAGTTAGTTGAATGGAATCTGAAAAAAAAGTGAAAGTGAATTATTATTTTAACTAATATATTAATATAATGAATGAAAAAAATGCTTTTTTATTTAAATATTATCCTATAATATCTTATATTTTATAGACAACTCAGCAAGAAACTAAATTTTTATAATAAATAATAATCTGCTACTTTCAATACAGCCCTGAATTTGAAAATTAATTACAATTACATTCTTAATAAATATATAAATATTATATANTATATATATATATATATATATATAAAACCATTAAAGTTTCACTAACAAATCTTGTACACATCACATTAATATTTGTCAATTCCAGGTTGTTCAAAAAGTAGTTAAATAATGTTAATTAAATTTACTTTACTTTAATCATTATTAGTCTTATTTAATAATTTAAAATGATTTTTTTTTTCAAATTCAAATACAAATTAACTTTTCTCACCTCAGTATATTGAGTGTTTTAAGGCAAGGCAGCCCAGTCTGTCTTCGGGAGGAATTCATTTCCAAAATTTGTCGTAGTGGGTTTTTTTAATAGTTGGTTTTATTCTATTTAATTTTTTGAAAAATGTTCTAGGCTCTAGGTCTCACCCTGAAAATTTCATTAAAATAAAGCTTCTTGGACGACTAACTTCTTCGGTGACTCTAGGCTAGGCACTCTAGTCTAGCGCCAGCGGCCTGGCCTAAAATTATTAATAATCATTTAATCATAATTAGAATTAGGAAACAATTTTTTTTGTTATTATGTTGCGATCGAATTTCGAAGTAAATGAAATTCAACACTCTTACTCACTATAAAAGATTGGGGTTTAACCACATGTCGCTCTGATCTTTACCGATCTAATGAAATAATGGGGGAGATTTATTTGATTTTTATCTATTCTAATTGTATATGCAAATATTATTTATTAAATAACAACAGTGGTTGTTAAGCTAAACAAATAAAAACGAAAGCCGGCGATGTCTATATAAACACACAAAATTGGTGTTTAAATAGCGAAAAGGATAAAGGTTAAAGTTTGTAGTCAAGACAAACAATTTAATTCGCGCGATATCAGCTGAAACAATCGCTTGCAGTGTAACCACCTTAAAAATTACTTTTCAGATGCGCGTTCGCGCGTATACTAGATGAACGAATTCGCGTGCAGTGTAACCACAGCCTTAGAGGAATTGCCGCAAATTGAATGTCATTATTAAAACCCATTTAATCAGTCAGTAGGCAAATATTAAAATTATAGCTTACTAACCAAAAGAGTCTTTGATCACCATTCGGACCGAAATTCTTAATAATCGAAAAACCGTGCTATGAGATGGAAGGATAAGTAATAAGCCATATATTTCATTTCACTTTTTAAAAAATAATATTTGCCAACGTGTTCAACACCTACTCTCTTTTGAAGATAAATTCAAAATGTTTTGTAAAGACCACAATATCTCATTTATTAAAAGGTCTTCAAACAAAATAAATGATCCCAATTTGGAACATCTTAAGTATGAACATAAATATTTTTTATGCAAACAAGGTGTAACACGCCATTCATAGTCTTCAAAAGGGATACAAATCTTACAAGCTTAAATTTAGCGCTATTGAATTATTAAATAATATGAGGAGCCATTTTACAAAACCTGCTCAGTCTTTTTTTAAAGTGCTTTTTGTAATAGAAAGAAAAAGCATTTCATAGAACAGTATGATTTCTTATTTCTAGAAGTATGTAGTTTTTTTGTGCTGAATGCTCATCCCATTAGGATAATATTTTTGCGGAAAAACATTTTAAAAATTGACACTCTTAGGGCAGGGGGAACTGAAGGTCATGAATGTTTTTTTTTTTTCTAATATGAGCTTTATTAAAATTTGTTTAAGCTTTAGCTTCTTTAAAAACTGAATGGATCTAGACCAAACTTAGTACTAGTACACATATATTTTATAGCCCATATTAAATTACCATACTGCATTGAATCTTTAATGTCTATTCCTTTGGGCCGGGTTCCCAAAATCTTTATTTGCGTAAGCATTTATCACTTTATTTACATTCTGATTTTAAACGACCTTAAATGATATTGAAAAATATATAATCAGGATTGAGATTGAAATATAAAGATATCTTAAATATAATATCTTGCATCGATTGTGCCTGGGTCCCTTAATGTCGTTTTTGCCTGTATGAGGTATATACAAATTGTTTAAGCGTTAATGACTTTGAAAACAAATGGATCTTAACCAAACGTGGTGTAAAATGACTTAATAGCCCATTTTAAAATTCTATGGGGCACTGAACCTATAATGTTTATCTTTTCGAGCCGGGGGGCCTTATTGACTTTTCGTAAGCGTTTAAAATTTTATTTCCCAATCTGTAACATGGTCTCAACAAATGTAGTTAATATATTAAATATGATCATAATTAAATGAAAAAATGTTTCAAAAGTTGAATCTTGCACCTAATGGGCCAGGGTACCCTTAATGTCCTGTTTTCATTAGGTATATATATCTATTTTTATATAAATCAATATATGTACCTATGTTTGTCCATTATAGCTGACTAAAAAGTTCATCCGATCAAGATGAATGGTTAAAGTAAAAAAAAAAATTTTTTGGGGCAGGTGTCCAAAATTATGTCCCTTATATTAGCTATACACAAATTATTTTAAGAGTTAGCATAATTGAAAATGAATGGATCTTGACCAAACTTAATACTGTAAAGAACATCGGTGTTTTTGTGTTTACTATCTCTTTTTCTTGATTTCTGGTTTTCCCACTTGTAAAAACTCTGGGTTACTTATTATTCAAACACCAACTCCAAGTATGATGTACACTTAATTAATGCTTATTTCCTAACTTGTTTGCTTTACTTTATCTATGGTTACTCTATCAAACACTCGTCCCTTTTTCAGTGTCTGTCCCTATCTGCCTGTTTTCCTATCTCTGTCTACCTGTGTGTGAGTCTGTGTGAGTGTGTCCGCGAGTTCTCCTCCGTCTGTCAGTGCCTCCCCTCTAATACCCATCAGTCTCTGCCCCCTGATTACATTGTCCGAGAGTAAAATGTCAATTATCTTGTATCATTCCTAGGTAAGACGGGGGTGGGATTTGTTTGACGTAACCGATTTCTGGTCCCTAATCCCCATTACCTCGTCCGCTGCCTCGACCCGTTCTCACTTGTTGGTGCCATTTCATTTACCAGTTATGGCCGAGTCGCTCGGACTGCCGTATCTAGCACCACAACTAGATTTATGGTTAGCCTGCTCAGTTTTCGTCTTCAAAGAATCGTTCGTGGTTTCCATTCTCCCTGATTCCCAATTCAAACGAGGTAACATCTGAACGTCCCATTTCGAACCTCTGGCCTTCTTGACTCGCCCGTTAGTCCCGCAGCACCTCAAAGGACCAAACATTCTCTAAAGCCCGAACCGCCCTAAATTCGCAACAATGCATACATACTTTGTAGGCCATATTAAAATACAATATGGCACTCATTCTGATGTCCTTTGCTCTTGAGCTGGGACCAAAATCTTTATTTTCGTAAGCGGAAAATAATTTATTTTTGCCCATATGAGATATTTACAAATTGTTTAAGCGTTAACGGCATGGGAAAATGGATAGATCGTAACCAAACTGGGTGTAAAATAACTTGATAGCCCATATATAAATTCTAAAGGACCTTGAATTTCTAATGTTTTTCATTTTGAGCCGTAGGCCCTGATTCTTTTTTCGTAAACGTTTAAGATTTTATTCCCCATTCTGTGCCATGGTCTCGACAAATATCGATAATATCGATATGATCCAAATTGAAATAAACAAATGTTTCAAAATGTACACCTTGCACCAATTGGGCCAGGGAACCCTTAATGTCATGATTTGCTTATTTATCTTTATATATAAAAATAAAAGTATGTCTGTGTGTATGTGAGTTTGTGTGTGTGTATATATTCTTTATAAACCATGCATGCGATCGTAATGAAACTTTTGGAGACAGTTTAGTACGCTCCCTGGATGATTACTGGCAACATTATTTTCTATAGATTTTCTATATACGTGTCGGGCGCCCATAATGTCAATTTTTGCTTATATGAGCTATAAAAATGGTTTAAGAGTCAGCTACTGTGTAAATTGATGGATGTTAATCAAAGATAGTATATAAAAAGTTTACAGCCATAATTAAAATATTATAGGGTACATAACTCTTAATGATCATTCCTTCGCGGCCGGGTGCACAAAATGCCATTTGTTTTCCTTAAACATTTAAGATTTTATTCCCCATTCAATTATTAATGATCTCGACAAATAATAACAAATATATCCTATATTGTGCAGATTAAAAAATGAAAAGGTGTTTTCAACTTTACATCTTCCTCTGACTGGGACCCATAATAAACATTTTTTTCTAATATGAGCTATATAATTTAAAATAAAAAAATTAATGCGTCACCTACTATGGAAATGAAGGGATCTTAACCAACATTTGTGGATAAAAACTTAGTGGCTCATATTAAAAGGAAAGCGGCACTGAACTTATAATTTCCATTTTTTTTTCCTTTTTTGTATATGCTTGAGATATTTTCCTTATTCAATTAATAGTGATCTTGTGGAAAATATCCAAGTTGAAACTTAATTAAAATGAACGGGGGATTTAAATTGACATATAGCAGTGAATTGGCCTAGGGGCCTCTAAATGCCGTTTTCTTATATTTGCTGTGTAAAATTTAGTGTTGGCGTTAAGTTACTTAGAAAATCAATGTATCTTGCCCATCTCTTTTTTTTTAAAAATAATTTTTATTAGTCTCATAACCTGGTGGTCGTGGGGGGGCCTCTAATGTTATCATTACAACTTTCTCAGGTCATCCATCATCATTTTTATTTTGGCTTTACGTGGGCTAGATCCCAATGATCTCAGCTTGTGGGGCAATCGCTCTATTCACTTCGCTATTAGTGAATAAACTCAAGAGTCTATATTACATTACTATCGGGCACTGAACTCTTTATGTCCATTCCCTCGGGGAAGGGGGCTCCAAATGACTTTTTTTTTGTAATGCACGTTAATAATTTAAATCTCCAAACAATTTTACACGACATTGAGCAATATGGTATGAGTACAATTACAGTAAACAATTAAATCGTCACTCATATTGGAGCCGGACCCCTAAATATCGTTTGGTCTTTTCTATTTTTTACTGCACGTTAATAATTTAAATCTTCAATCAATTAAACACGACATTGTGCAATATGGCATAAGAACAATGGCAGTAAAGAATTAAATGATCAATTATATTGGAGCCGGGCCTCTTAATGTCGTTTGGTCTTTTCTAAGCTTTTGAATTATAATATATTTATCCGTTTATTATGAAACTTGGACTTTTTTTTTAAATTGCCGCGTAGGTTTCTGCCATAATTGTTTTTAAAACACATCATCCATTGGTTTCTTTAAATATATATATTGTTACTGAGATCGTTGCACCACACGACTGGTCTGCTAGTGTAATATAAAACTTTCATTTATTTTATAAATTTTTTTAAAGTCATTTATTTCCAAATTAACTATTTTATGCGAACGATCGAAAAGAATTATTTTTAGTGCACTGCTTTATAAAATTAGTATCGTCACGGACATTGCAAATTATGTATATTGATATACATATTAAAAAAACTGATGAGATCCAAGGCTATGCAGAGAGGCGCGACTATAAGAACTACTACGAAGCATTTAAAGAAGTGTATGGCCTTCAGTCCTCAGGCTCGAACTCATTTCTCAGCGAAGACGACAACACTCTCATCTCTTACAAAGGGAAGATGTTTGAGAGGTAGGATTAACATTTCATCTACTTTATTAATCGCCCCTTGGAGATCAACGACGAAGCCATCAATCGTCTCCCCCAAGTGCCAACCAACCAAGTACTGGATGACCCACCAACATTGCTTTAGACCCAGAAAGCAATTAGCCTTCTTTCGAGTGGCAAAGCACCTGGTTCAGTCGCTATACCAGCTGAGGCGGCACGGGTTCAAAACAGCGACTGTCAAAACAGCGATCGTCATAACAGCGACTTCAAAACAGCGACTGTGTCAAAATAGCGACTGTCAAAACAGCGACTTCAAAACAGCGACTGTATCAAAACAGCGACTGTATCAAAACAGCGACTTCATCACAAAGCTATTCTGGTCCAACCGTAAACCTAACACAGTGGTTCTCAACTTTTTGACACATAGACCCCTTTTTCATTTTCTAAACTTATCCAAGGACCCCAAATGAAAAAACTACATAAATGCATAGAGAAAAAATAAAACCTAAAACAATAGCAACATTTTGATGAAGTATTTAATGAAAATTATAAATTTTGATTGAAATAAAATTTAAAAGCAATTAATGACGCAGATTAGTATATGCTACATACATATGCACTTTTTCATATACAAACAGCTGGTGAGTGAAATAAAATTTTATCAACAAAAAATTATAAATAACATTTAATTTGTCTTAGCTCCATAATATATAAAATGAATTAAAAGGAAGATTTAAAACAGAATAGAAAAGATATTATTATTTATAGTTATTTATAGTTTGAAGGTTATTTCAATAATATCTCATTTTGCTAAAGTATTTATTGAAATTAAAAGTTTTGTTTAAAATAAAATTAAATCAATTCACTGAGGCTACGTATACACTCATTTATTCAAATAAAAAAATAAAAATAAAAAAAAAATACTCAGGGAAAATAAAATTATATTAACAAAGAATTAATAACATTTAATTTGTCTTAACTACATGATGCATAAATGATTTAAATAGAAAATTTAGTAAATCATCAACAGCCTGTTGTTTGCGAGCATGTATATATACCCGGTATCCTTTTCAACGTCCAATTAAGCAAACCCGATCCGATGTAATCGGACAATAAAAAAGTCACGTGGTCAGGTAAAGGTACGTAGATTCACTCTACCCCCAGTCATTTTATTTACATTTCCCATAAATCTCGCTAGAAAACGTTGACCTGTGGTCGTCGCTTTGTCTAGCCCTCGTAACATGTCCTGATGTAACATGGGCCAGCCAACGAACAGTGCCTGGTCTCGGTAGACTTCAATTGATCTCTCCACCCCGATCAAAGTGGCGATGTAATAGGACTATAAAAATGCACGTGGTCAGATAGTGCTTTGTAAAGGTACCTAAATTTATTCTGCCTCTCATTCCATTATTTACCTTCTCATAACACTCGCCACAACCATAGGTATACATTACACTTTAACATAAAAGTCAATCTTCCCTCCACTCCCATGCCAAACAAAGTTAGAAAGGAACATATTTATCTTTAGTTTTTTAACAACATTTTTCCCATCGGTTTTACACTTTTAATCGTAAAATCAAAATCAATTAATGAAATATAAAAAAAAAAAAAAAACAATTTGTTATTAAGGTGTTGACATAAATGGCGAACCTCGCGGCACTGAAACAACCACAAACCTGCGCCCTTTCATTCACTTCTGTTTCTTGTGTAGACCTACCTAGCATAAAAACTGAAGTGTAATAAGATGTACAAAGTTGTCAGTATATAAAGTTAATACATTAAATAATTACTAACACCGCGTAGCGGACAATATCGTTCAAGCAGCTGGGCCCATATGACTTAACAGAACGTTCCTTAAGTGTTGTTGACATTTTGTTCAGTTTATTTTCGTCTTAGTTTATGAGTATGACGAATCCAATGATAGGATGAATAAAAGTTTGTAATGCGTTATAGTTCACCATAGTGTGTTACTGAGTGTGTAAAATGAGGTGCATGGATGGTGGCTTGAGGTGCATGGATGGTGGCTAGGTTACATTGTATGGCGATCATGAAGGTGAAAATACTGCGGCGTTTATAATGGTTGCCCTGCCAAATTTTTTAAAAATTAAAGCCCCCTTGTCGAAACGGCACGTGGTCGACTGTCCGGTGGTTAAACAATGGCATGTTACGAAGGCTAGACAAAGTGGCGACCACGGACCGTCTGTTATGGAGAAGGTAAACAAAGAGATTGTTGGCTGAAAGAATGTAGGTACCTTAAAAAGGATTATCTGAACATATTGCCTTTTCATTATCCAATGATATCGGATTGGAGTGGTGAAGGAGTTGGATAGATTTGGAAAGATCTAACATTAAACCCTATTATTTTTATTTTTAAAAACTAGAAGAAAAAAAACAATTATTTGCGAAGTAAAAACGAGGGTCGAAACATCCGAGGATCAAAAAGTTCTGTAATCAAAATGTCTCTGCCCCTCCCACCACAAACCCCCTCAATAAATCGAATGAATCTTAGTTTGCTAGTCTCTATCGAGATTTCTGCACAATACATATGACTAAAGTAATAACAGTTATAATGTTATTTTTGAATTTTTTTTTTAAATGTGCCCTGAAACTGTGTATACACTCTTCAAAACACCACACCAACATTTATTTATACAAACATCTAGTTGATTATTTTAAATTTTATATTGTCCCTTCTCTACAAAAAACCTGCATTATCACAAGCAAAAGAAAAAAGTCGCTATTTTGATACAGTCGCTGTTTTGATACAGTGGCTGTTTTGATACAGTCGCTATTTTGACCATCGCTGTTTTGACCTTCGCTGTTTTGACACAGTCGCTGTTTTGAAGTCGCTGTTATGACGGTCGCTGTTTTGACTGTCGCTGTTTTGACCGGATATGAGCTGAGGCATACAAGGAGGGGGAGCAGGCCTGGCTGAAAGGCTCCACCAGCTATTTCTCATGATATTGGAGCAAGAGAGGATTCCACTTGATTTAAAAGTGCTTCTATCATACATCTTGACAAAGGAAAGTGAAATATACAGGCTTGCGACAAACACAGAGGCATATCCCTGCTTTTTATAGCAGGAAAGATCCTTGCCAGAATCCTGCTCAACCACCTCACAGCCCATCTTGACCACGGGCTCCTACCTGAAAGCCATACAGAAGGGACTGCATAAAGCTTTTCAATAAAAAAAGGTACACAAACTTTTTGTGTAAGACAAACATAAATTTAACCTTTTCTTTTTTGTTTTTTTCGGCTGAAAGCCAGTGTGGTTTCCGAATAGAATGACGAACCATCTATATGGTGTTTGCTGCCAGGCAGCTACAAGAGAAATGTCAGGAGCAGAACTCCGGCCTTTTCTCCACTTATGTTGACCTGACCAAGGCTTTCGACACAGTTGGAAGAGAGGCTCTGTGGAACATTATGGCAAAGTATGGTTGCCCAAAGACATGAATTGCCTTGGTGGAGCCGTTCCACGAAGACATGCAGGCCAGAGTCCAGGACAGAGGAGAGTCATCTTACCATTTCCCAGTCACAATCTGTGTCAAGCAGGTATGCGTTTTTGCACCAACACTGTTTAGCCTTATGTTTTCTGCCATACCGTCAAAGGCCTTCAGAACGAGAATGTTGGTGTCAAACTGAGTCACCGCATATATGGAAAACTATTCAACTTTCGTAGGCTTCATGCAAAAACCAAGGTCGTGACAGACTCAATCAGGGACATGCTAATTGCTGATGATTTTGCCCTCTATGCTGCTTCAGAGGATGACATGAAACGTAGTGTTAACCTGTTCTCCGACGCCCGCACAAACTTTGGTTTGACAATTAACACAAACTTTGCTTTGCGGCAATTCTAACCATTGAGATTCGTAAGCTTTGCCGGGGTGGCGCCAAAATTATACTATGTTGATAGCGAGTCACAGTAGGGAATTCCACCCTTCCCTCGGGAGGCTCACTTAGTGGGAGGCGTTTTCGACCTAGTGTCCTGTCCGCCAGGCGGCCGCTTGAAGCAGCGACCGCTCCGGGGGGGGGGGGCTTCTCAGCCTTTATGTCCATTAGGGAGCCAGAGGACTGAGGGGGTTTTGCGGGAAGCCCCATGAAGAGCGCAGGGTCGGGACTGCTTATTTTCTTCCACATGTAGGATTAACCCGCGCCTGGAAAGCCTTACGTTGAGCCAAACATTATTGTCAACAGACATAATTTCAAGGCAGTGAGACGTTTCACATTCCTAGGCAGCACACTATCTCAAAATGTCTACGTCGATGACGAATTGAACGCCAGAATTGCCAGGGCAAGCTCAACATTTAGCAGGCTGTACCCGAACATCTGGAACAGAAGAGGCATTACCATCCAGACCAAGGTGAAATTACAAAGGGGAGTGATACTTTCCACACTGCTTTATGCATGGGAATCATGGACTGTGTACCAACGCCATGCTAAAAAGCTGAAAAACTTTTACACAGCTGGGCTCAGGAAGATCCTTGACATAAAGTGACAGGACAAAAATCCAGACAGTGGTACTGACCCCATCATCTTCGTCCTCCTGATACAGTAAAAGCTTCGCTGGACAGGGCACGTAGCCCGAATGTCAGACGAGAGACTACCAAAGGGACTCTCCTAAGGTGAGCTCCACAATGGTCAGTGGTCCATGGTGGACAAAAGAATCGCTTCAAAGACTCTTTGAAAGCCTCACTGAAAGCGTTTACTATCAACCCAGACACGTTGGAATGAGCTGCAATGCACCGGTCCATCTAAAACTTATCCATCCACGAAGGTGCCAGAACCATCGAGACGAACAGGATCACTGCCACAAATAAGAAGATGCAATCCCACGTGCAGCCAACCCACCTAGAGACGTCCCACTCGTCCCATGTCCCTTCTGTGTCCGAACCATCCATGCTAGGATCGGCCTCATCAGTTATCTGCGCAGACATAGGAAAAACCAGTCCCAGAAACAGTTGGATGACTAGAGTGGTCCTCGTCGACGTACAACAATACACACACACACACACACACATATATATATATATATGCATGTATGTATTTATTATGTTTTCCGTATGTACTTAAGAAAAGGGATCAAAATTAAATGGTAAACTTCAGATATATTTGGATAGTTAAGCCTTGAGAAATGCAATTTATTGATAACCATTCTATGGTTTCAGGTTATTATTTTTCATAATCTATTATTTGGTAATTTAAACATAAAAAATATAATAGTCCATATATTCTACTAAAAAATGGGCAGTAAATTTTAATTATAGTTTTTAAAATAGCATTTTCTCATGTATATCGTAGGACTTTTCGGACTTCTTTTTTTAAAAAATGATGAAAAAACACGTGAAGATCGTTTTCTTTTGAAAATTTTATAAAGTTCTTAGGGTAGGTTTTGGGAGATGGTACTTGATCAACTCTTCTAGATATTGGATGCTTAAAACAGTGGTAAGCTAAAGCAAAGAGAGCGTTGCGCTCGTCTATTTACGTTGTCGTTATGGCAGATTGTAGCGTACTTCCAGGAATAAAATTATGTATTCATCTAATACATAATCGCCCTAAGTATGCGTGTGTCTTCCCGTCCAAAGGCTCGCGAAAAGGTGCTCGAAAGACGCGCAAAAAAGCGCGCAAAATTAGTATAAATAAATTAAAAATGTTCGCCTTAAAAAAAATAGTATATGACGTCATTGATTTAGCTCAGAACGTCAAATACCGAAACAACACACGAACCTGTGACGTCAGCATTTGTGTACACACAAACACACATTTGTGTTGAGTCTAACATCGGCCACCAGCCTATGCGTGTTTGTCTCCGTTATAAATAATTATGTTAGTCACCACCATCCGGTTGATGTCAATGTGTCGGTCTTCGGTTCTTGACCCACTGCAAACTGCATTGCTGCGCCGCATTCAAGGTATGACACCGTTCTTCTACGCCATTACCCATCGTCAATGTCACGTTCAGATTGCTTTATTATTTCTTCTTCAACTCTACAAATTTACAAACCTTCGCGTGTTGCCACGACACAACTATGCCTCGAGAAAAAAAACATTCGATGAAGCCGAAATTGCCTATAGAAAACGTCGCAGAAGCGAATATAACAGGAATCGAAGAAGAACAGAAACACACGAGGCGGCATCCCGGCGACGAGAAACGCGAAACCAACAAGATCGCATTCGAAGCGCAAGTGAACCCGACGAACAAAGGACCCTTAGACGGAAAGTAGTAGCCACTAATAAACGACGTCGGTCAGCTACACTCCGGGAGGTACCTGCACCTCATCTGGCTGGAGCCATCGGAAGTGACTTCATGAATGACAACGTCCAGCAACATTTCTGTGACAATTTACAATTGCTGTGCACATTCTGCGGGGCCAAACATTTTTCTAGCGAGCATCCTTCGGACAAATTATTTACCACGTGCTGCCAGAAAGGAAAAGTGACGCTAGATCCCATCCGCATATCACCTTTACTGAGGACGCTCATGACGGGGGAACACGAGTACTCCCAAAACTTCATGGATAACATCAGGTCTATTAATAGTGCCTTAGCCTTTGCGTCAATGGGTGCTAAAGTCGCTCCTCCTCCCGGGTACAGGCCTTACTGCTTTCGCATCAAAGGACAGATTTACCACAGATTCGGGGCTCTGCAATACCCTGTGAAGTTAGCTTTCGCAATTACCATAAACAAATCGCAGGGCCAGACACTGGATAAGGTCGGTATCTAACCTACCACTACCTGTGTTTAGCCACGGGCAGTAATACGTTGCTTTCTCCCGTGTACGCAGGTCAGCAGATATCAAGGTCCATGTGACAGATGGTCCTAAGCAAGGGAAACTGCTCCACGACAGCTCCACCTGCTACACTAAAAATGTGGTGTACAAGGAAATCTTTTATAGTTAGCTGTTCATATCGTATTGTGTTCACGGCAATAAAAGATAAAAGTTCTTTTCTATTTCAGTATTTCGTACATCCCTTTGTTATTTATGTACATATCGTAATCTTGTCATGGCAATAAAGGCCACGTGGTTTTTTGTATTGCAGTATTTGTTAATATCTTTGTTATCCCTTCTGTGTGATTTCATTTTGCCAGCTTCAGCAGGCTTTTGAACTATTTCTGTTATAATTTATCTAGAGAAAGGGACGTTAATATTGTATTATTCCGAATATAGTTTATATAAAGGAAATAATGTTATTATTTTGTATCTGTTACGACAAAAAATTTATCTGGAACAAATAAGTTTTATTTTTGTCAGTAAATTTTATTCATGTGGTTGTTGGTTTGGCTATATGTTTTAAGTGTTAGGTATTAGGGTTATGTTTAGGATAAGTTAAGGGGTAGGTTTAGGATTTGTTTTATGGGTAGGTTTAGAGTTAGGTTTAGGGCTAGGTTCAAGGTTAGGGTTAGGTTTAAGGATAGTGTTAGGGGTAGGGTTAGGTTTAGATCTAGATTTATATTTAGGGTTAGATTTAGGGTTTGGTTTAGGGATAGGTTTAAAGTTAGACTGTAGGGTTAGGGTGTTGATTTAGGTGTATGTTTAGGGATAGGTTTATTTGTCTGATTTCAATGAGAATATCAAGTTTGTACTGTTTTTAATGAAATACTTAATATCACATTTGGCTTTCCAACTCCTGAGTGTACAGACGCGGTAAGTTTGATTTGATTAATTTTTGAGTGAAATTCTTGGGGCTAGATAGCCTACCGAGTTTACCACCCAATTGTTATCCTTCCAATCTCCGAGATGGGCGAGAAAAGACTGCGAGTAACAATGTTTATTTTCGTTATCGTTAGGCTTTCATTTTTTAAAATAAAAAACAACTTTTAAAAATTTTTAAAATAAAAAATTACTTTAGTTTTTTTAACAAACAGAACTCCATTTTTAATCATTTTATGCACTATCTTTCTTATCTTAGATATACAGACGCTCCTTCTATGCAGAAGATAATTGCGTCCACAGACCATGAGAGATGATCTGTTGGCAAGTGATGCAGCGGTCGCAGGCCACGGCTATAGGGGTTCCACGCATTACCCCGCCGCCTAACTATTGTCTAGTTAGGTACCCATTCGGAGCTGGGTGACTCGGGGACTCCTCAGGCCCCGAGAACAAATCCTCACCTTTGTGTGGATTCGAACTCGTGACCATCAGTATGACAGTCGAGAGCGCTACCTCTCGACCACCACGTCCCACTATTTTTAAAGGTAGTGAGTATAGCCTCGTCAGGACGACGCAATATGCGGCTGCATACGCGCTCGTTCACTTCCGGTTATTGCTATTCTTGGTAACTTTTTTTTAAAAATAAGCTTAAAAATTTCATCGGTGAATTTGTGGCTGTGTGGTCATATTAATAGTAAGATAGTACGCTACATCGCAGCTCCGGGGTTCGATTTCTTATTGTTGCCTATTCTTTTTTTAACAATGCTACATGAATTGATAATGAATAAGATTTTTTTTTAATGGTTTGTTTTGATGTTATGTTTAGGGATAGACTTTAGGGTTACGTTAAGCGATAGTTTTTAGGGTTTGGGTTAGGTTTAGTGATAGTTTTTAGGGTTTGGTTTAGGTTTAGTGATAGCTTTTAGGGTTTGGGTTAGGTTTAGTGATAGTTTTTAGGGTTTGGGTTAGGTTCAGTGATAGTTTTTAGGGTTTTGGGTTAGGTTTAGTGATAGATTTGAGAGATTGTTTGAATGCACATTTAGAATCGGAGGTTCTATGAAAGGCGCAGTGAATACTTGTAACTCTTTAATTTTATAAACATCATTTTATAAAAAAACTTACTAAGAATAGCAATAACCGGAAGTGGACGAGCGCGTATGCAGCCGCTTATTGGGTCGTCCTGACGAGGCTATACTCACTACCATTTTTAAAGGCCTTCTTTGTCACGTGTTAAAAACGAAGTTGGCGGCAAGAATACCATAAAAATGGCGCAACGCTCTCATTGCTTTTTCCCAGTTTTCATTATTAAAATTGCGTAATGTGGGGTTTCTACACCCGGATCCGAAAAAACGTTGCCTTACCTCATACTGCATACAAGTCCTTTATTCAAACTGGCAAGTTTTTGTTATTTTACAAATAATTAGCTAACTTTCTCAACAAAATAATTAAAATAGCCAATACATTATATTATTTCTTCATCTACAGCACAATCAATGTTTTTGGAAAAATGGTGCAGCGCTTTCTTCCGTTCTTTAGTGCTACTCAAAAGTGCACCAAAACGTAGAATATATTTCATTCAATAAAGGAAAAAGTTAATTTAGAGTATTTTTTTCACTTGGTGTTTTGTTTGTAAAAAACTAGTTTATTTGAGTGAATATAGTCTACTCTTTGCATTGAAAAAAAATAATTTTAAGAAATCGGACATCAAAATTTAAGTTATCATCATAAAAATCTCTTCATTTTTTTTACTTAGAATAAATATAACTTGTTTAAATTTTTGTAAAATTATTTCAAAGGTTGCTAAATGGCATGGATCGATTGGTTAGATACGAAGAAAGAAGTCAGTGGCAAAATGTCGAGAATTTATGTAATTTGATACTTTAAATTGGTTGTTAATTACGAATTCTAAATATCATATATCTACGATGGTGAATCTTATAAGGTATAGTAAATTATCTCTGGCTGTAATCATTTTTTTATTTAAAAAAAAGAAATTTTGATTAACAAACAGTTTGTTCTTCCTACATTTACATCAATTTTTGCACACTGTTGACCGCATGTCAGTTATTGAAAAGACGCCATGGTTTGTATGATTTTTATTCGGTGCCCACTGATTCCAATGTCATCAGTTCTCTGGCTAAATGGAAATCGCTTCTGGAATTCATTATTTTTAGAATACAATTTTCTTTCCATAGCTTGTAAAAACCATCCTGACCGTTCATGAGAGCGCCTCTTGGATAACCGAGACCTCAGTCAAGATCTGGAATACGGAAGCAGACGTATTCTCCTACTTTCGCTGGTTGTAATTTAGAATGTAAATTTCTAAGGATCTCCACGGCTTCACTTTGTTACTAACATTACGTCGTCACTTCTTATACCTTATTAATATTTACTATGACATAGACTCACTACCCTTCTTTGCCGAAGGATTTTCTCCAGGTGTAGCATCTACCGGAAAATCTTCCATTATCACATCAAACTTAGGCGAATAATCTACATATATTTTATGAAATGGCCGTTCAAAGTAGTTAATACGAATTGTATGTATATATTTTTTAACACGAGATATACAAAAGCTATTTTAACAGTGTCTACGGCACAATGAATGGATCTAGAATACACGAAGTGCACAAAAACTTGAAGATTTTTATTAAATTCTATAAGTTATCAAACTCCATATGTTCATTCCTTCAGGGGCCCTTAATTTGTTAATGTTGTTAAAAGCCTTATCCCCCATTAAATTTCAAACAATCTTGACAAATTTGACAAATGCCACCGTTATGATTAAAATTTTCATATTTGTTTAAAATTTACATCATACATCTTTTTGTCCCAATGGCCCTTCATGTCTCTTTATTCTCCGTTTGATTTTTTCTTTACTTTGACAAATATTTACAAAAAAGTATATAAATCATGTGCCCTTAATGTTATTTCTTTCTTTCTTAAGCGTGCTTTAAAAATATTGTTTTAAATATTGAGCGAAAAAAAAATCAAAAAGTTGTTGTAACTATTGCGGTGATGTGTCTAGCTACCAATAATTTTTCTTGTCAAAGTTAGGTACATAAGATTTTCATGACTCATTTTTTTAAATCTAAAGGGCATTCATACCCAGATGTCAAAAGGTAAGCAGGTTTCATTTCGAAAATCTATGTGTAAGTTGTGTAACGTTCTTAACTGTCGACAACATTCGAAATTTTAAATTTTCTTGTTTATGGCACTATATTAACGAACTGTGGTAGGCAGTGTTCACACTCTAACTGAATGAACGTACGTATTTTGTTAGTTTGACGCCATTGTCAGTTGCCATAATGAACTTTTCCAACGGCCTTTGTTACTTATGGTCCCAAACTTGCCAGAAATTGTTTACGCGGTTTCACATCGGTAACTGAATCCTACTTTTATCTTATCTTATCTTATATGTTAACGACGCTCCTTCTATACAGAAGATTATTGCTTCCTACGTATTTCTATGGTTTTTGTTTAGTCCTGTATCCTTCTTAGAGTTTTAAATGATGATAAAGTGTTGGCTTTTCTGGTTTCTTCAAGCAACCCATTCCACGCCCGAATACCGGACGGAAAGAAAGAAAACTTGTATGTGTTTGTTTTTGCATATGGAATAAGAAATGTGTTTTTATTTTTATGTCCATCTGAGGGTTGTATTAAGTTATCTTTGTGTTGTATTTCTAAATTAGAATTAATTGCTTTATGTATAATTACTAATTTACTCTTGGTTCTTCTATCCTCTAGTGTTTCATGGTTTAATGATTTAACTAATGGTGTTACTGCCCGCCTCAAACTGGGCAGCCCCCAGTCTAATAGGTGCTATCCCGTCATGGCCTGCCTTCTGCACTGGGTGCGTGGAGATTATAGTACCACTCAACAAGTGGGCCACTAAGCCCTGCACCAAGAAATATAAAAAAGAAAAAGAAGACCCCAGCTGTTCGAATCGCTAGCTGGAACGTGAGGACTATGTGTCCCGGCATCACTGATGATCTGCAGTCCATAAACGACACACGGAATACAGGAATAATCGATAGAGAACTTAAAAGGCTAAAGATTGACATAGCACGCCTTCAGGAGACCAGGCTCCCAGACAACGGTTCACTCAAAGAGGCCAATTACACCTTCTGGCAAGGCAGACCAAAAGACGAACCTAGACAGCATGGTGTGGGATTCGCTGTTAAAAACACTCTTCTAACATCCATTGAACCCCCGTCATCAGGCATGGAATGGAGACCATCCTCACTCTAAGACTCAGAACAACTGAGGGCCCAGCAAACATTCTTAGTGTGTATGCCCCAACACTCTATTTAACTCCTGAAGAGAAGGACCAGTTCTATGGAGCGTTAGACAAGGCAATAGCCAGCATCCACAAAGACGAGGCAATCTATCTCCTAGAAGATTTCAATGCTAGAATGGGGAGCGACCACAAAGCCTGGCCCACCTGCCTTGGACTATTTGGAAGAGGAAAATTAAATGAAAATGAACAAAGGCTTCTGGAATTGTGCTGCTCACGAGGCTTGTGTGTGACCAACACTTTCTTCAACTGTAAGGATATACATCAAGTATCTTGGAGACACCCTCGATCCCACCAAAGGCACCAGCTGGACCTCATTATCACCAGGCGTGCACAACTAGCTAGCGTCCTACTCACTCGCAGCTATCACAGTGCCAATTGTGACACGGATCATTCCCTTGTCGCCAGCAAAGTACGAATAATGAGGAAAAACTCGTACCACACAAAGAAAATGGGAAGTCCACGCATCAATACCTCCTGCATGATAGACCCTGCGATAGCGCAGCTGTTCAAAGACAAGGTGAAGGAAAGTCTCTCAAAGATGTCCCCATGCGTCACCATTGACTCCAAATGGACGCATCTGAGAGACACAATCTATGCACCCGCAATACAAGCCTTTGGCAAAAATCTCACAAAAACACGGATTAGTTTGATGAACGTTGGGACGAGATGAAACCCGTCACTGAAGCAAAAAGGAAAGCTCTTATGGCTTACAAGGAAAAACCTACACCCGACAATTTGCATACCTTAAAAACAGCTAAGTCACTTGCCCAAAAGGTTGCACGTAAATGTGTCAATACCTACTGGCTTAAGCTCTGTTCCAGTATACAATCAGCTGCAGACAGGGGCAACGCAAAAGTCATGTACGAAAACATCAAAAAGGCAACGGGCCCCTTGACGTCAAAAGCTGCTCCCCTAAAGTCCAAAAGTGGAGAAATTATTCAAGACCAGGCAGCACAGCTAAAACGGTGAGTTGAGCATTATCTGGAATTGTATTCAATAGTTACAACAGTGTCCAGCACCGCTCTATAGATGACATCCCAGATATGCCACTCATGGAAGAACTTGATGTCGTGCACACATAGGAAGAGCTGAGCAAAGCAATCGACAGTCTAGCTTGTAGAAAAGCGCCTGGGAATGATGGAATACCACCAGAGGTTCTAAAGAGTTGCAAGACAGCTTTACTCCAACCATTGCACGAGATTCTGTCCCTCTGCTGGGAACAGGGCTACATCCCCCAAGACCTAAAGGATGCAAATATAGTGACACTATATAAAAACAAAGGTGATAGGAGTGATTGCAATAATTATCGCGGCATTTCACTCCTTAGTATTGTAGGAAAGACCTTTGCCCGCGTTATACTAAAACGTTTACAAAGCCTAGCATCCCGCGTCTATCCAGAATCTCAGTGTGGTTTCCGGTCCGGTCAGTCTACCATAGAAATGGTGTTCTCCATACGACAGCTCAAGGAAAAATGCAGAGAGCATCAGATGCCACTATACATTGCATTTTTGGACCTTACAAAAGCCTTCGACTTGGTCAGTCGCAACGAGCTATTCAAAATACTGGCAAAAATTGGCTGTCCCCCTCACCTACTTGCCATCATCAGACATTTCAATGAAAATATGCTTGGCACAGTGCAGTTCAATGGAGCTAAGTCACAGGCCTTCCCTGTCAGAAGCGGAGTTAAACAAGGTTGTGTACTCGCACCAACACTCTTCGCTATATTCTTCTCTGTTCTTCTTCGATACGCATTCAAGGATAGCAGTGAGGGAATCTGGTTACATACCAGAGCTGATGTAGGACTTTTCAACACTGCCCGCCTCCGAGCCAAGACCAAACCGACGGATGCCCTACTATTTGCGGATGATACGGCACTAACAGCACATACAGAATCTGGTTTGCAACAACTCGTGTCAAGCTTCCCCAATGCCTGCAAAGAATTTGGTCTGCAAATCAGCTTGAAAAAGGCAAACATCATGGCCCAAGATACTCGACCTCCTCCTACCATAAATATCGATAATGAAAACTTGGAGAAGGTGGACAGCTTCACCTACTTGGGATCCAAGGTCTCCAATACACTGTCCGTTGAAGAAGAAATAAACAGCAGAACTGGCAAGGCAGCCGCAACAATGGCTAAACTAAATAATAAACTAAATAAACAATGGCAAAACACCACGCTAACGGAGAAAACCAAACTGTGCGTCTATCGAGCCTGTGTCATCAGTACACTACTATATGGGAGCGAGACATGGACCACTTATACATCACAAGAGCGTAAGCTTAACAGCTTCCATTTGAGATGCTTGCGCCGCATCCTTTGTATTGAATGGCAAGAAAAAGTGCCTAATAGTTAGGTCCTAACGCGTGCCTATACCCAAAGCATTTTCTCAATTCTTAGTGAAAGACACCTGAGGTGGCTAGTACGTGTCAAAAGAATGAGCCCCGGCCGCATCCCGAAGGACCTCCTATATGGTGAACTTGCTTCAGGAAAGAGAAAAATAGGTCGCCCACGCTTGCGATTTAAAGATGTCTGTCAAAGGGACATACATGCAGCCAAAATACATACAAGTGACTGGGAGTGTAAGGCAGAAGACCGATCTACATGGCGCACAGTTGTCAAAGAGGGCGTCGTAGTAGCCGAGGAGCGAAAAATGGAGGAGGCTGCAGACAGAAGAGCTAGGAGAAAGGCCAAAACATTTGGAAGCACAGAACTCGTGTGTAAAAACTGTGGCAAAGACTGTCACTCAAGGATAGGACTGCACAGCCACTCGAGAAAATGCAACCCAACCCAACGGTGATGCACCATCGTCTCGCGAGACGGAAGGATTCCGAATCTTAATCTTAATGGTGTTACTCTTGTCAGTTTTGAATATTCTCCAGTAATGAATCTTGCAGCTCTTTTTTTGGATTTGTTTTAACTTATCAATATTTTCTTTGGTGGATGGGTCCCATACAGAATATGCATATTCTAGAATATGTCTCACCAGGGTGAGGTAGTGTCACATGATAATAAGTTACATATTAGTAATTAAAGAGAGATCACGTGACGAGAGAACGCTAGGTGGCGTTGGTGAAAGAGAGGCAGTTAGTTGAGCGGCAGTTGGTTGATTGGAATGTGTGCAGGAGAAAACGCCAGCAGGCCAGACTGATTTCACTAATGTATAAAGTGTATAAATTTCTAGTGTTGGATTAAAGTTAATAAGTTACGAAAGACGTATGTGTTATTAATGCAAGTTGCAATTTGTCAGTACACGCCTATAAAAGTGGAAAAGGCCTAAATAGAAACGTCACAAAAGATAAAACAGTTACATTGGTGTCAGAAGGAAAACATAACGAAAGACTAGCAAATGTTACATCAGATTTTTAAAATCCAAGTTACAACGACAAGAAGATAGCATTACTGCAGAATGCTGAAAATTTAAAAGATAATTAGTGTATATATCTACAGTAGTCTACAAAGAGTAGATATTTGGCTTAACTGAAATAGAAATGAAAACAGAAAAGCCAAAATCTTTTAATATTTTGACCACTATTACTAATCATAGATATGGCAGAAGAGATGAATATTGGAACCACAGAGATAGTAATGATGAGTCTGAGACCATTAAAGTAAAATCATCTACAGTAGGAAGATTAATTTGTCTTAGAGGATACAGAATCAGAAACATTGAAGCGGACAGTAATTGTCAGATACAAATTTATCATGATTATGACTCATCTAATCTAAGTTTTGTTAAACTATCTGGAAGCAAACATGCTATCTGAAAAGCCAAGAGACTTATTCAAGAATCTAGAATTAGGATTGTAAATATATACGATTGTGGTCATGGTTGATGAATTATTAAAACTTTAATAGGATGAAAAAGATATTTAAAAGCCTAGAGCTTAATTTTATCTTATTTGTAATATCATTGTTTTTCAACAATATCTTTGGAAATATATTGTGTGTAATTTCATACATCATTTCATCTCAGATAAGCTGGAAATATTTTTATTCATAATTGAAACTTTGAGACCAATACATGATGTAATGTAATTATAGTTATATGTATATAGATATGGTAGAATAATTCTATATAGTCATAAAGTAAAATAGATAATATGGTATTAACAAGCATACCTGATGAGTATATATTTTGAAATCTTATCAAATTTTAACACAAGTTTCATACAAATTATTATTCAAAATTATGTAAGTTCATTGTGCATACAATACTATTGGTCAAGTATAAATTTGGCATTAAATCTGTCAAAGTAAAGAATGCCAAAACACTTTCACAGGAGCATTTTTGAAGATTTCTATTATGTGATAAGCACAACAAATGATAAGCTTATTTTAAGTTATTTGATTTGCACAATAATAATAAATGTACATTCATATTTCAGTTTAATTTTCTTCAAATAAGATTGTGGAAGTTCTACAGATTTTCTTTCTTGAATGTTATGTTCAATCAATTTATGCATTATTTTGCAAATAATGAATAGTTAAATTGGAATGAATATAAATATGAATATGAATGTTAAGATGAATATAACATGAATAGAAATGTGAATTTGATATAAGTATAAATATGAATATGATTATTTCATTTAAGATTAATTTTATTGTATTAGGACAAAAAATGTTATAGGTTAGAAACATTTTTTTTAAGAAGGAGGGTGTCAGGGAAACATTATAGAGCTGTTGGGTTTTCCCTGACATGTCAATCAATGTTGTTACTTGTGTTTGGTGCGGTGCGCGCGGTATAAAAGAGTATGGCGTAATAGTGTGAACGGGACTTAATGGGAAGGCAGTTATTGTTTTTTTGAGAGCGACAGAGGTCGGTTGATATATGGAATTGTACTACGAATAATAAAGATTGCTGTTAGTCAGGGTTAGTACAAGGACTTTGTGTTTGGTCTTTGTGCGCAAGTTGGCGGTGAAGTAACGATCATAACCCCTAGACAACAAAACCCCGACATTGGGGGCTCGTCTATTGCGTTAGTCAACACATTGGTGTGCTATCGAGAGCCAGATCATCGCTGAACAGTGCAAGGTGTCGGATACACACAGTGACCGTCTTGCAAGTCGCCAAAGAACCAGATAGTTTCGTCGAGCATCAAGACGTCGACAGTGCTGTTTAAATCAACGTTAGTTGGGGTACGTTCCCGTATTAACAGAAAGGCATCCGCCTCCTAGTTGCTGCACAGTGTCCAGTGTGTTGCCAGTGAAAGTCCTGTCCGTGAGAAAGGCATCCTCTTCGTTGCTGTCCAGTGCCCAGTGTGTGATCGGTGAAGTCCTTTCCGTGAGAAAGGCATCCGCCTCGTTGCTCTCCAGTATCCAGTGATTTGTCGGTGACAGTCCTATCCGTGAGAGAGGCATCCGCCTCGTTGTTATCCAGTGTCCAGTGTGTGGTCGGTGACAGTCCTATCCACGAGAGAGGTATCCGCCTCATTGCTCTCCAGTGTCCAGTGTGTGGTCGGTGACAGTCCTATCCGTGAGAGAGGCATCCGCCACGTTGCTCTCCAGTATCCAGTGTGTTGTTGAGTGCCAAGAGTGAACAGTGCCAGCACTTACGACGAGACCAGAACAGCCCAGTAGCTACAAGGGCAGACCAGAACCAAAGAACTATGCCTATTTCAAGTGCCCAAAAGGACAAGAACTTTGAAGATATTGAACAATTTAATGTTTTTCTATGGATAAACATGTGTGTATTTTCATAAAACTGTAAGTACAACAATTAAATAGAAACTATTGAAAAAAATTGTAACACAGGCTAGAAATTGCTAAAAGAATAAATATGGAAACTAGAGGGAAGAAAATGGAAGAGATGAATAAAACAATGGCGGAGTTTAGAGAGATGGGAGGAAAACACTTACAGTTAGAGGCTCAGGAGTTAAATTCGTTCGTGTTAGAGTAGTGGAGAAAATTGGAAGAAGACGAACGCGTAGAAAAGGAAAGACAGGAGAGGGAGGACATTAGAAAGCATGAGTTAGAAATAGAGAGAATTAGACTTGAAACCGAGAGAAATAAAAACAGGGAAGATGAAACAAGGGTGAAGACAGACAAACACAAAAACTATCACTTACTAAAGAACTTACTGAAATATGACAAAAGTAACGAATTAGACGAATACATTGACAACTTCGAACACATAGCTAAACAAAATAATGTTCCGAAGGAAGAGTGGTTAGCCGAACTGCAGGTCCTATTAACGGGGGACCTACAGGCGTTCCTACTGACAGAGAATGTCCGAAAAAAATACCATGACTATGACACCGTCAAGTCAATTCTGTTGACACACGCAGGGTATAGTGCTGAAAAATATAGAGGAAAGTGGAACAGCCTCAGACCAGAGGGGGATAATTTTAGAGAATATCACACATTAATAGCAAGGAGTCTGGACAATTGGGTTCTGAGCGCAGGAACAAATAGGTCATACGAGGGATTGCGAGACCTAATGTGTCAAAATAAATTACTCACTAACATGAGACCCAAGATACTGAAAACAGTATTATTAAACAAGCCAACGAGTTGTGAAAGTGTATTGACCCAGATAGACGCGATCAAAACAACTAGTCAAGATAACATAACCAAAATTAACACGAAAAATTTTCAGGCCGGAGGAGGAGAAAAGTGGGGAGTTCAAAGGATAACGAGAACAAGGTCAGCAGAGGGGAGACTAACCAGTGAACGTGATGTTTGTTTTGCTTGTGGGAAAGAGGGTCACTGAAAAAATAACTGCCCTAGAAGACAGGGAAACAAGGGGTGACACACTCAGGATCCAAAGGATACAGGGGTAGGCGAGAATACGTGAGAGACTCCCCCAAAAGATAAATCTGAAATGACTAAGAAATCAGGAGAGCGAACGAGAGAAAATCGGGGGGTGGGGGCGGTCACACATACAAAAACAAGGCTAGGCAACAAAGAGTTTAAAATATACGAACATCCCAGAAGAAATCGAAGGAAAATCGACGGGGATTTTGTACTTAGAAAAGGGGAAATTAAGGAGTAGAGAAGTAACCGTACTCCGAGACACGGGATGTAACATCATCGGTTGCAAGAAAAAACTAGTCGATAGGAATCAGATAACTGATAAACTTTATAAACTAAGGCGTATAGATGGAAAGGTCGTAGAATATCCAACAACATTTATAGAAATTGATAATCGATATGTAAAAGAGGTGGTGCTAGCTGCACTGTTCGACGACCCAGTGGCAGACCTAATAATAGGAAACGTTGGAGCAAATAAAAGATCTGTTCTATACCATGGAAATGTAGTGACATGGGCCCAAAGTAAAAGAGATGAAGAGGTAGCTAAAAATACCGAGGAATCGAGTATGACTTTTCATAATTTAAGGGAAGCTAAAAACGTGAAGTGGGAACATGAGAGGAATCCAGACCTTCGGAAATGCTTGGAGAAAGCCAATGACAAAAAAGTAGAACACACTAAACAAGGACATATTACTTTTAATATTAGAAATGGGTACTTATATAGGAGGTTAACAAACAAGTCCAACAACAAAATCGATGAAAGATTAGTCATTCCATCGGAGAGCCGCGGGATTATCCTCCAGAACGCACATGAGACACCGTTAGCGGGACATAGGTAGGTCAGAAAAACAAAACACATCACGGAATTTGTTAAGACGTGCCCAACATGTGAAAAGGCTAGACCACCGGGAGTATGTAAACCTATAGAGCTGGGATTCATGCAGATAATTGGGACTCCATTTTAAAAAGTTGCTATAGACATAATAGGACCTTTATCTATAACCAAGAATAAGAATAGATACATACTAACATTAATTGACATGGCAACCAGGTGGCCGGAGGCAGTGCCATTAAAGAAAGTGACGGCGGAGGACATATGTGAGGCATTGTACTCGATTTTCACAAGAATGGGGTTCCCGGAAGAAATATTGTCAGACAATGGACCCCAATTTTCTTCTGACCTCTACGAGCAAGTGTGCACTCTACTCAATATCAAGACAAGTCACTCGCCCATTTATCATTCCCAGTCAAATGGAATGGTTGAGAGACTAAATGGAACACTGAAGGCGATGCTCAGGAAAGTAGCTACAGAAAGGTTAAATAACTGGGATAGTGTGTTGCAGTCGGTCCGCTTCACATATAGAGAAGTTCCAAACGAAACCACATTAATCTCTCCTTACGAGTTAATGTTGGGCAGAAAGGTGAGAGGGCCGATGGCGATACTGAAAACACTGTTCACCCAGGACATTCGTTGTCTAGGGGTTATGATCGTTACTTCACCGCCAACTTGCGCACAAAGACCAAACACAAAGTCTGTTGCGTTCTGGGTTCTGGATATAATCTTATTAAGACAGACTCTTCTCAAATATAATATGTTCTTTATTGTGGTAGTAATACACGTATAAATAATCCTTCACTACTACACAATCTGCGTTAGTACACTGAAGTAAATACAGCCATCCAAACATCCAATTATAGGCTTACAGGCGCCGGTTGTCACAATGTTCGAGCCACCTCGATAAAACAATCTCTCACAAGCACAGCACTGACCTAACGTCCAACGCACACACCAACTCTGACCTCCACTCGACTCTCGCACACTACACAGTCCCACACTATTTATAGGCCTTGGGCGAGCTCTTCAAAGTCATGGCGTGACATTCAAATGTCCATTAACTGAACACCGTTCATAACATTTTCACAACTCACAATATACTTAGTGACAGTGATTCTCATAACTTGACATATCCCCCATCTTCCGTTAGATTCTACTTACTAGTAGAATCTAGCAATCAAAACAAGTCAGGGTATGGAATCACCAAACATTCATAACACATCATGAAAAAAATTGACCTTAATACATGAAACAACATAATACATATACATCATATTCATAATACCTTAATCTATTTCATCATGAAAAACATACTACTGCCGCTTTAGAGAAAGGAAGCAGTTCTCTAATGGAATTACATAGTTACATAGTATAAAAATAATTCATTTTAGCAGCAGTAACAAACAAAATTTACACATGCGAGGTCTTACATTGTTAGACATAAGTGCTAATCAATTTTTATACCAATATACACATACAATATACTCATCTATATATACACACGATCTCAGGTGAACAAAATAAATATATCTATACATACAAGATCTCAGGGGGAAAACCCCAAGAACATATTTTTACCAATTACAAAATTACCAATCAGGCAAAACAAAAAATGCTAGTACTTGTCCGCCTCCTGGGACCTTTTAAAGAGCAATCACTGCTCTAATGATAATTTCTTTACCGGGACCTGTGCTATTGAGATCTCTTATCCCACTATAGCCACAGTTCTATTGGGATATAAATACAGCCCACCGTTCCTGCCACTAGGAACTTGGTTAATTGTATAACAAAAACTGACCATCACTCTTGTTGCACAGGACTTAGTAAATTATATCCCACCACAGCTTATCTCCCCTGCCATACAGGTCTGACTAAACCACTAGTACATGATCCTCATTATTGGCATAACCCACATTTTCATTGTGTAAATAATCAAAATCATCATAACATATCTACAACATGAATATTCAAGAGTACTATATTAACAGGTTACACAGGTTACTTTAACTGAATCTACTGGTTCCTCATATAAATTCTTACGATATTTATTCCAGGATTGCCTCCAGCACGAGGTAATCTTACAGGGATAACCACTTATCCAACTGCAATATTTCAGCATGATTGTATTTAACCCATTACAATCACTTATAGCGCAATCATGTGCATCTATCAATAAATACTGTCTATGGAGATAACAATTTATCTATCCAACACCACCGGTTATCCTTATCATAATAACCATCATATATACTCATAATGATCCGCAACAAAATTTTAAAAAATCTTCATGCACAATATTTTAACACATCATAATCTCATGTAACTATAAACATTATCATTAATATATCATAAGCACTCAAGGACCCACACGACCGTTCTATCTCTTTCGCTCTTCGTAACCCGACTGAAACGTAACTCTGTCCTTTTTCTTAGTCAAGGTTTTTTTATTCAGTCTCGCTGTCCAAGTCCAATGAAACCCGTGTTTGACCTGCACTGACTTTGGAGGTCATAACCATGTCCTGTGTCTACCTTTATCTCCTGGTCGCCGTAACTCGACCGAATTTTGCATATTCACGGATCACAACTCACTGCCTACTTTACTCACTGCCGATATAAAAAGTCTGCAATAATGTTATCTTCCCTTTTAATGTAGTCAATGTCAAAATTGTACTCTTGTAAAATCAGGGCCCATCTCGCAAACCGTGAATTTTCAAATTTAGTCGTATTTAGGTATTTTAACGCTTGGTGATCAAACTAGAGCGTGAATTTTGCACCCATTAAAAAGTATGATAATTTTTGAATTCCCCATACTATGGCCAAACATTCCCTCTCAATTGTTGAATATCTTGTCTCCCTATCCATTAATTTACGACTGATATATTTAACTGGATGGAGTATTTTGTCTCTCTTCTGCATCAAACACGCCCCTAATCCCGTCATCGACGCATCCGTGCGAACTATGAACTTATCCTCAATGTTGGGGAGAATCAAAATAGGGTTATTTGTTAAATGGTTTGGATTGTCTCAAATGCTTGGTGGCATTCGGCAGTCCAACATATATCATTCGGTCTACCTTTCTTTGTTAAGTCTGTCAATGGTGCTGTTAACGTTGAAAAAATAGGTATAAATTTATTATAGTACGATATAAGGCCAACTAGTCCTCTTACTTGTCTCTTATTTTTGGGACGTTCTATTTTCAACACTTTATTTATATTGATCAGGTCGGGCTTTAAGAGACCTGCCCCAATTCTATGTCCCAGAAATTCGATAAACTCTTACCCTATCTCCATCTTAGATGGTTTAATTGTAAACCCAGTCTTTCTTAGGATTTCTAAAACCTCTCTAATAATTATTATATGTTTTTCCCAATCATCTACGTATATACAGATATCGTCAAAATAAGTAGCTACCTGTTTTATTCCTTGGAATAACTTACTGACTATTCTATTAAACGTCGCTGGAGCGGTCGCCAACCCAAAAGGCATGAAATTGAAATGGTACAACCCCTCAGGGCCTTGAAAAGCTGTGTATTCTTTGCTTTTCTCTTCAAGGGGTATTTGCGAGTACCCCTTTGTCAAGTCTAATTTCGTAAAATATTTGGCTTTATTCATGTGCTCCAGGAGTTTATCTTGGTTTGGTATAACCTCTGCTACTTTTTTGTTATTGCGTTCAACTTCCGATAATCTATGCAAGTCCGAATCGACCCATCTTTTTTTTTTAATTAGTACTAAAGGGGAGCAATACGGTGACCGTGATTCTTCTTTTATTCCCAGTCCCAACATCATCTTTATTTCCTCTCTTAGGTTTTGTACCATATGGACAGGTATTGGATCGGGCCTTACGGTAATAGGTTTATGATCTAATAACTCTATTTTATGCATACCCGCCGATGCTTTCCCGGGAATATCTGAAATAATTTCTTTATATTCTTGCATCAACTCATCAATTTGTTTTTTCTGCATTTCGGTAAGTTCGTTACTAATGTTGATGCCTGACTTATCTTTGATATTGATCACCGGAATGTTCTCCACGTCCTCACTATTTATAGGTTTTGTTTCTTCTTCGGTTATCACTGTGGCACTTGCACCATTCATGGTATGTTTACTTTTGTTTGCTAACGGTATTTCCGACTCTGTGTTATCACGGTTAGTTTCATCAAACTTTGAAATTCTATTAAGGTGATAAACTTTACGATGACGTCCCTTCTGAATTTCTACATTGAATTTCGAAAATTTTTTCGTGACCGTGAATGGACCTTCTGAATAAAGAGCGAGTTTATTTCCTTTCTTTGGTTTCAACACAAGAACTTTGTCACCAATTTGGATATCTTTTGGTCATAATATTTTTTATATGTATTCGTCCTCTCTTTTGCGATTTTTTGTGTTATCATTATGCCTGACTTTATTCTGTTTTTAAGGTCAATTATATAGTCATAAATGGTTTTATCATTCTCTGGCTTATTTTCATTCGTGAGTATGTTTCTTAAAATTGACATGGGTCCTCTACCCTTTCTACCGAACAGGAGTTCATATGGGGACATTGTTGTTGTCTCGTTTGGCACTTCTCGATAAGCAAACAGAATTGCCGGTAAAAATCTATCCCAATTGTTGGGTTCCTCACATGCCATTTTTCGTAACATGCTTTTGAGGGTGCCATTCAGTCTTTCCACCATCCCGTTCGATTGCGGGTGGTAAATGGAAGAGTGACTGGATTTTATATTTAACAGTTCGCACACTTGTTTGTACATATCGGTGGAGAAATGGGGCCCATTATCTGATAGCATCTTTTCCGGGAATCCCATTCTAGAAAATATTGTTAATAGAGCCTCATAAACGTCTTGTTTTGTTATATTTTTTAACGGAATAGCCTCAGACCAACGCGTAGCCATATCTACCAATGTAAGAACATATCTATTCTTATTGTCACTTAGTTGTAATGGCCCTATAATGTCAACCGCCACTTTCTGAAAGGGTGTTCCAATCACTTCCATTTGACCTAATTCTATGGGTTTTATGCTCCCCGGTATACGAGCTTTTTGACAAATAGGACATGACTTAATGAATTTTTTTATATCTCTGCTCATCCGTGGCCAGAAATACTGTGAAAAACTCTATATTTAGTTCTTCTGACCGACATGTGTCCAGCCAATTCTGTTGTATGTGCTGTTTCTAAGACTAATCGTTGGTATGGTTTTGGGATCACTACTTTTCTTTCTACTTGGTTATCTATAGTATACGTAAATGTTCTGTAAAGTATGTTATTATTTACTTCAAACGTTACTATCCCTTGTTAGTGCTTTCAACCGTCGTACTGTTAGCTTTTTTCCATAGTTTAGATAGCCCCTTATCTTTGGCCTGCTCCTCAGCTAAATTAATGTGTTCCAATTTTTTAGGTATTGTTTTAATCGGAGTCTTCATTTTGGTTATCCCCCATTTTACCCCGTTTTCTTTGGGCCCTGGTAACAACATAACCGTGATGGCATACTATGTCATCTTCTGCTCTCACGTTTCCTAAAATCACGTCTGTCACGGGGTTATCAAAAAGCGCTGCCAGAAATTTCCCCCTTAGATAAGGTGTTTTTATGTCTACTATGGCAGTTTTGAAAGTATTTATTGTATCATCAATCATTTTTACTGTAAACGTTTGGTCGGTATAGTTCTATCTAGGTACTAAGCTCTTCCTACACCCTACAATTGTACACCCCGTGTCCCTAAGTAAAAAGGCTTCTTTCCCTAGCAACAGGAATTTTTCAACCTTTAAAATACCCGTCGATTTGTTAAAGAGGTATTCCATACTTCCAACCCATTGTATTTCTGGAGCCTGCCCCTCTTCTCGGTTTAGTCACCATTCCTCGCTGTAATTATTTTGATAATTAGTTCCATATCCCCTTTTCTGCCTTAAATCTGGATAGCGATTCTCATTTTTCTGGTGAAAATTGGCCATTAAGTGATCCCTCTTACCACATTTAAAGCACGGCCCCATTACTCGGGCCTCTGTGGAACGACTCCTAGCCTTTGTTCTATATTCTCCCCTATGCTCCGACACACCCCCTACCAGACGCAGTGTATTATCTTTTCTGGTTAAGTGATTTTCCCCTGATGATTTAATGTGGTCTATTTGCGTCAGTACCTCTTCACATGAGGGGGCATTATTTATTAATATACATTTGACGGCCTCTCCCTTCAAATTTAATAATAGTTTATTCCTACAAACCAAATCTCTCAATCCCTCAAAAGTTCTCTCCGTCGTTGCACTTGCCACCCAATTGTCTAACGTTCTAACTAATTTTGATTGAAAAGCTCTAAAATTGTCATTCTCAGGGACTAACTTGTTCCAATCTTCCCTATATTTCTCATCATTATATCCTGCATGGTGTAACAGTAGTCGCTTGACGGTCTCATAATCTTTTAATTTTGTCTTAACGTCCTCTGTCATTAGGAACGTTTGTAGCTCCCCGGTAAGTCTTACTTTGAGCTCTATGCTCCAATCACATTTTGGCACTTTTGCCTGCGTCACTACATTTTCGAACGTTGTTACATACTCGTTCAGATCTTGGGACCCATCATATTTTTGAAATTGTTTTAATATTTGTCGATTTTCTCTCGACTGACCTGTCATGTCCTGTTCCGTTGCCCTTGCCTTAATTTCTGACAATTTTAATTCATTTTCCCTCTCTTTCTGTCTTATTAACTCCTCACGTTCTCTCTGTTTTTCTTCATATTCTCTCTGTTCCCTTATTTTTTCTCTTCATACTCTCTCTGTTTTTCTTCAAATTCTCTCTGTTCCCTTAATTTTTCTTGTCTCTGTTTCTCGTCATATTCTCTCTGTTCCCTTAATTTTTTTCTAGTCATACTCTCTCTGTTACTCTTCATACTCTTTCTGTTTTCTTATATTTTCTTCTGCTTGAAACTCTGCCCATTGATCCCTCACATATTCATCCAACTTCTCTCCTCTAATTGCACGTTTTTCACCTGCTTTCCTAAATAACTCTAATTTTTCATCCATGCTTACACGTTTAGTCTGATTTCTAGTTTCAATCTCTACTTCCTACTATTGTACGAGGACAAATGGGTTGGAAAGAGAAAAAAGAAATATCTTACATCGATTTCCTATTACACAATACTCTGAAGTTTAACAATCATAAAATAATAAATATTTTTACTTGCCTTGCCTGCCAGAACCAGTACACACACTTTCACATATATGGAAAAATCACTACACATTTGTCCATGAAATAAATCTAAATTGTTATTTTCCACACGACGACACCGTTGACACTGGGCAGCAACGAGGAGGGGATGTCTCTCTCAAGGACGGGACGGTCATCGACAACACACTGGCAGCAACGAGGAGGCAGATGTCTCTCTCAAGTACAGGACGGTCCCCGACAACATACTGGCAGCAACGAGGAGGCAGATGTCTCTCTCAAGGACAAGACAGCCCCCGACAACACACTGGCAGCAACGAGGAGGCCAATGTCTCTCCCAAGGGCAGGACGGTCATCTACAAACACCGACCACACACTGGTCAGCAACGAGGCGGGTGCCTCTCTCGCAGACTTTACCGACAACACATCGGACCTGATGACTGCGGCCGACGATTCGATGTTCGACAAGAGTCTCCAGAAGTCCACTGACGTAGCCCCCAATGTTGCATTCTGGGTTCTGGATATAATCTTATTAAGACAGACTCTTGTCAAATATAATATGTTCTTTATTGTGGTAGTAATACACGTATAAATAATCCTTCACTACTACACAATCTGAGTTAGTACACTGAAGTAAATACAGTCATCCAGACATCAAATTATAGGCTTACAGGCGCCGGTTGTCACAATGTTCGAGACACCTCGATAAAACAATCTTTCACAAGCACAGCACTGGCCTAACGTCCAACGCACACACCAACTCTGACCTCCACTCGACTCTCGCATACTACACAGTCCCACACTATTTATAGCCCTTGGGCAAACTCTTCAAAGTCATGGCGTGACATTCAAATGTCCGTTAACTGAACACCGTTCATAAAATTTTCACAACTCACAATAAACTCAGTGACAGTGATTCTCACACCTTGACAAAGTCCTTGTACTAACCCTGACTAACAGCAATCTTTATTAGTCGTAGTACAAATCCATATATCAACCGACCTCTGTCGCTCTCACACAACAACAACTGCCTTCCCACTACGTCACGTTCACACTATTATGCCATTCTCTTTCATACCGCGCGCACCGCACCGCACCAAACACAAGTAACAACATTGACATGTCAGGGAAAACCCAATAGCTCTATAATGTTTCCTTGACAGAGGGTGAATGTAACTTGATAATAGTTTACATATTAGTAATTAAAAGAGATCACGTGACCAGAGAACGCTAGGTGGCACTAGTGAAAGAAAGGCAGTTAGTTGAGTGGCAGTTGGTTGTTTGGAATGTGTGCAGGAGAAAATGCCAGCATGCCAGACTGATTTCACTAATGTATCAAGTGTATGTGTTTCTAGTGTTGGATTAAAGTTAATAAGTTACGAAAGACTTATGTGTTAAAAATGCAAGTTGCAATTTCTCAGTACACGCCTATAAAAGTGGAAAAGGCCTAAATAGAAACGTCACAAAAAATAAAACAGTTACAGGTAGCATTTTAGTATTATATCTTTGTTACATTTGTAAAAGTTTCTTTTTATAAAGCCTAAGGTTTAGTTTGATTTTTAATAACTTCATTGACAAGGGGATTCCAAGATAGCTTCTCATTTATGATGACTCAAACATTTTTTGCATCTTTAGTTTGGGTTACTTCTTTTCCATGGATGAAGTATTTTGAATTTATTTGTTTGTTTTTCTTTGTTACTCTTAGCAGTTGACATTTTTCTGGGTGGAAAGATATACTCCAGTTAATTTCCCATTTTATTAATTCATCTAAGTCTTTTTGTAAAATTTTACTATCTCGTTCTGACTTGATTGTTCTATAGATTATACAATCATCATCAAATAACCTAACTTTAGTTCCTGTTGAGATATTGTTGGGTAAGTCATTATTATAAATTAAAAATAGTAAGGAACTCCTGAGTTAACCTTTATTTGTGTAGATTTAGATCCATTAATTATTACAGTTTGCTCCCTACCCAATAGGAAATCTTGGATTTCAAAGTATTTAAGTTTTTTAAGTAAACTAAGATGTTGAACTTTGCCAAATGCTTTTGAGAAGTCTAGTATTATTGTGTCTATTTGGTCATTATTATCTAAGCCTTTTGATAGATCATCTATTAGACCTATCAATTGCGTTTCACATGATCTGTTCTTTCTAAAGCCATGTTGGTGTGGGCATAGGGCATTATATTTCTCAAGGTGGTTAACTATTCTGCTATATATTACGTGTTCCAGTAATTTACATGTCATACTGAAAGTGATAAAGGTCTATACTTACCAGGGTCGGACTTATCACCTTTATTAAAGAGTGGCGTTACATTGGCTAGTTTACAATCCTGGACACGTTACCCTGGTTTAGAGAGGCTTGAAAATGAAATACAAGGATTGGGGACAGTTCATTTCTTAATTCTTTTAATAACCTAGCAGGCAATTCATCTGGGCCAGTAGATTTGTTTATTTTTAAGTTTTTTTAGGAGTGAATGTAAACCTATCTCATCTACAGTTATGTTACCTATTTCTTCCATTTTATATAAATTTATTGAAATTTCATTGTCGCCTGAGGCAGAAAATGATGATGCAAAATATGTGTTAAGGATATTAGTTTTGGTCTCTGAGCACAATCGAGGCCCATGGAAACAGCGTGGTAAAGGTCTTTACAGACGGCTCACGTTTCAGAGATGGCAGAAGTGGATACAGTGTTCTAATTCAATACCCCCAAACATGACCCCACAGCGTCGAGCTGTCGGGGCCGTGTGGATCTGCTAACAGTTGTCATGGAGCTGAACTGGAAGCGAGTCACAGGGGTTTGAAGGAAGTACGCTGACTTCTAGCGAAGAGAATGAGTATCACGACCGTCGTGGTCTTCACCGATTCTCGGTTTTCGAGCGAAACCTTGGATCGATCCTCTCTGAAGGCCAAGACAGTAGGTGTCATTTTGGAGTCAGTAGGTGAACTTTTGGCACGTGGCGGCAGAGTAGTCCTACAGTACATTGCCGGACACTGTCTTGCGACCAAATTAGACAGGATCGACGCACTGGCCAGGGCAGGCGCAGCACAGCCCCAAGCCCTTGACCCAACTGGGGGTCAAGTCGAGGCTAAAAGACCATTTCCGTGAGAAATGGCTTGAGGCCTGGGCAAATGGGAATACGGCCAGGAGGGTGTACCAGAAAATGCCGCGAACGAACAAAAGCGATCCCTGGTTGAGACTTGAACATAGTAGTGAGACGCTCATAACACGGATGAGATCTGACCATTGTCCAATACGAAGCTACCAGTACAAGTTTGAAAAAAGAAGGGAACTGGCCTGTCGGCTGTGTGGCTGCCCCGAGGAGACGGTGGCCCACGTACTAGAATGTTGCCCCGAGTTGGGCGGGGTTTTGGGTGGTGAAGTTGCAGTACCTGCTGAGGATTACCTCTATGGCGATGCCCGAATGATGAGGCTCGCCTACGAAAAATTGAATCGGGTCTTAAGAGCCTAACGGCTCGACCCAAAAGCTAATGTACATTCATTAGTAGTTTAAGTACAGCTATAAAAACCTGGATCCTTTTCTTTCAAAATTGAAACTGTTTTTATCAATGTCAAAACAGTTATTTATTTAATGTGAAAATTCCTCATTTAGTAGGTTTCATTGTATATATGGTATTATATATGAATATTTTCTAACAAAGCATTCTTTTTATTTTCTTGTATAATTCTATCCATTGATAAAAACATTTCTCGTTGCACTTCTTGTTTTAAAGATATAACCACACCTTCTGAATTTTCATAACCCATATTTCTTTCACATTGTTTTGACTGATATAAAAGCGATTTGAATTATCATCTTGCTTTGTTCCATGAAATGGGTTTGCATAATTTAAAAAAAAATAAATAAAAATTAAACAATATTTTTATATAAATCACAACAAAATTAGTTCCCATCAATTGATATAACATAAAATATAAGCAAGCAAATCGTTGCATTGAATCAAGTTAAATTCCAACATCTGGTCTCGTTTTACTAATTACTTCTTCAGATGTCAATTTTCATTATTTATTGCCATTTTGGTGTTAATTAACAGAAAAAAAATTGAATATGTTATATTCATATTCTTGTCTTAGTTCAAATTATTTGCACATTACTTTAATTGGATAGGTGTAACATTTGAACCACCATGCCATAAAGGTGCTTGTTCGTGAATCATTCCACGCAAAAACTCCCGTTGCGATATTAATAGCACAATTTTTTTGGCCCCACGTTGACGTGTTTTCTGGTGTAGTTTTCATATAAAAGCGCAATCTGTTATGTATAATGATTGATTTTCCAGACAAATCAATACCTTTTTTTTAAACGACCTTAAATTTTAAAGAAGTTTACGTTTGTTATAACGAGCAATGTGTAACCAAATAAATGTTCTGCGACCCGTTAATTAAGACTCAAAATTATGAATAGCTTTGTTTAACCTTGGTTTTATCCCTCCAAAAAAAATTTACTGGTGCTTGTCGGAAAATGGCTGCAATTTTTAAATGCCCACAAGTGCCACCCTCAAAATGTGTGCCACCCGGGGTGGACCGCCCCTACCGCACCCTCTAGCTACGCCATTGCTAAAGGCTCTTTTTTATTTGATAAAGGACCATAAGTTTTTATTGTTATCTTTAGTTATCACATTCTTTATGTAATTATTTTGGAGGTTAAGGCTAAGTTTTTGTGGCAAGTGTTTAATTTTTAAGTATTTTTTGTGTATCCTTTCTAAATTGAAAGCCTTAAATTTCTTAAATAAATTCTCCTTTATTTTGCAATACTTTTTAAATTTCAAATTGAACCAGCATATATTAATTCTATTTTAAGTTATTTTTGTTAAAACATTCTGATCCATTATGATTTTTAGATTTGTTTTTATTTCCTTCCATATTTCTTCAATGGGGCTATCTATGCTGAATTTACTTTGGAAATTTTGTTGGAAATTAGAAGCTGATAGGTGGAATTTTATTAAGTTGCATTTATTCCAAAGATATATTGTTCTTCTCGGCATCATATTTATTTTAATTTTTATTGTGTTGGTTACCTTAACAATATCATGGTCAGACAGCCCAGGAATTATTGTGCAGTCTAGTACTACTCCTGGTCTGTTTGTTAGGAATAAATCTAGTATTTTTTTTAATTGCTTTTTTTACTATCTGTTCTAGGTTTATGTTGTTTATAGTGTCTGAGAAATGTTCATTAATTTCTTTATTATTTTGGTGGCTATCAATTGTATAGTTTTTCCAATTTATATCTGGAAGATTTAAGTCCCCCATAGTCCAAATTACAGCATTTTTATGATTTTCTTTAATATAAGTTAGTTGAGTGCAGAGATTCCTCATGTATTCTATGTTTGTATTTGGTGGCCTATATAGACTGCTTACAATAAAGGGTGATGAGTTTGGTGTAGCTATTTTGCAGAAAACAGCTTCTATATTGGAGTTTGGTTGTGTGTTAATGTCTTCTGCTATGAGAGTTGATTTTATTGCAAGTATGACGCCCCCATGGTTGTCTGTTCTATCTTTTCTAAATATATTATAATTGCTGCTAAAAATTTCAGAGTTATATATGTTTGGGTTCAACCAAGTTTCAGAACTAGCAACTGTGTCTGGTTCTTCTGTTTTTATAAGAAGTTCTAAATCTGGAATTTTATTTTTTATGCTTTAGAAATTTTTTTTTAGAGTTTTATGGGTGTTTTGATTGTCAGTATTATAAGATTTTTTATTTTCATGGGTTTGTGTTGCAGGTCTGATTTTATCTATTTTATATTAGAATTAGCCAAAACACTGTAAAAGTTTGTGGTGATCAGGTCCCTATAATTAAACAGGTCTGAATTGATTTGGGGAAATCCACAATGTGTGCAGTGCCAAGATGTATATTTATTTATTAGGCCCATTGATATGTACTTGGGTGAATTAGCATGCATGCAAACTGTGTGGTAACATTCATTGCAGGTGTCACACTGAATTGCTCCTTGTTTACTTGTGCATGTTTTTTCTACAAACTTGGCATTTAGATGGAACTGGGCCTGGGTTAAGCTCTCTGTCGCAGGAGAGAAGCAAGATTAAAATTAGGTGCTCTTGCCTATGTCTACATATTTTATTTTTCCATTGTTTTAGTGTAATTTTTTTATTGTACTTTAGAGAGAGGTGTAGTCAGGTACTGAATATTTGTGCTTAGTGTTGTGGTTGTTCTAACTATAGATATGTTACTATGATTTTTAGGATGTGTTTTGGTTGAAGTTAATGCCCTTAAAAGTATTGTGGTTTTTACAAAGATTAAGATTCTCATTTTCAGTATAGCTAGTTTACTAGTTTAAGTTTAACGATTACGACAAGTAGTCTCAACTAGACTTAGATTTAGACTTAAGATATTTCTATTATTATTCTTTCAGCTAGTCACTGTGGGTATTTTGCTAGTTTAGAATATAAGCTCAAATTAAATGACTCAAAATGAGTGGCAGTTCAGTCTGTAAAAGATTTCTACATGTTTGCATTAATATCTCCTCGCATATATTCCATCAATGAATATGAGCTCAGATTAGAACAACCGCGACACTTTCCCTTTTACTATTGACTATATTAAAAACTCGTGTAAGTATTGGCTGTAGTTGGTATTGATTTTTGGTCGGGAATATTTATATTTTTAACACGTTCTAATAATTATTTAATGTATAAAGTTATCATAACTTAAAATATAAAAAATAAATATTTCTGCTTTGATTTAAAAGTTAGTATTGATTTATAATTATAAAAAAAAATATTATTTTGATTTCATTAGTTATAGCGCCAACAATAATGAAGGACCAATGACATAATTCTGAATGGCTTACAGTTATGTGTGTCTTGGTTGAATTATTTATCATAAACTTTGGTATTATAGTAATCTTAATATATTTGTGTGTATTGTAGTAGACCTATATGCTTTGTAGGCAACGTGGTATGGAAGTTTCAGGTATATTCTTTTAGTTCTTGCTAACATATTAATACTATATATGAGGGAGCCAGACAAGACGTCACAAAATAGCGAACGTTTTGGCAAACAGCCTTATTCAACGAACAAATATTACACATAAAATAATAATTATAATAAAAATAAAATGAAAATTTATATAGCGCTGTATACCAGCAAGGAGCCAGGCTCACAGTGCTTTACATGGAGATAAAAACACATACATTAATTAGATAAATATTCATATCTTACTAAGTACATAAATGACAATACTTTATACGACAGCTTTGTTAAATAATTAAAAGAAATGTTGTTTCATTAATTTTGAAAACAGATTTTGAAAAGATGTGCCTTAATTTAGTTTTGAAGGAGTTAGTATTTGAAATACTTCGAATGTGCAATGGTGGAGAATTTCATTGTTTGACAGCACAAAAAGAGAATGACCTTTCGCCAAATGTTTTAGTTCGTGTCTTAGGAACACAGAAAATGCGTGTTCCTGCAGAATAGTGTAGCTGACGACTTGGTGAGTGGACTGACAAAAGTTCAGTAAGATGGGAAGGACATGAAGCAGAAAAGAAATTGTGACAATAATGAAACGAATATAAAGAAATTAAAACTTAGTTGCGGTGAAATCTAGAGCCCAATAGAGAAATAGTCGGAAGAGAGCTGGAAGAGCTTATATAGGAAAGAAAGAGTGAGAGTGACAAATCATTTCGCTGGTCAGCTCAATCACAACATGTGGTGCGATGGTCCCATATTCTTGGATTAGTCTATTCTCCAGACTGACCCTGTGTGGCAATGAAGACATTAAATTTAGATGGATTATTGTCTGAAGTATTATTTGTATGATAATTTACACGCTCACAAGACACACTTTAGTAATCTTCTCGCATACGATAAACAACTGACTAAAATAGATGATAAATTAACTAAACGAAATTTAATATACAATGTGTTCATAAGCAGATACGATATAATAGTTAGCCTAATATTAATGCAAAGTATTTATCCTCATAACGATTCGCAATATCATCATAAGGTCCGTTAATATTTTGGGTGGTTACTTAATTTGCAATGCGCTGTCAGCGATGGATAGTCTTGACCTACTCCAGGTCCTTGCTTCCTCTAGGTGCAACCATGGTGTAGTTGGTACTGCGACGTCCAATGACTGCGTATGCGTGTTCATTGATGATGGCTACTGAGTGTTGGAAAAGTAGGTAATTTGGTGTGCTCCTATCCTTCTTCTTGGGTGTTGGGTACCTCGTCTCGTGTCAAGACTGTCTTCAGCCAGCACAGTGTGTATGTGTTAAGTTGGATTCAACAAGCATTGGTTCGTGTCAAGTCGCTTCAGTAAGTACATATGTGGCAAACTGGTTTCAGTTAGCACTTGGACGTGAATAATTAGTAATCGGTGACTACTGGTATAACTTGAATCACCCCCCTAAACACCTGTGTTATCCATCCAGGGTTTAGGGAGGGTGCCGGATGGAATATGCTTGGGACTGCGTCTGGTCCATATCCTGATCCTGTGTTACGACTATTCGGCCTGGGCAGGACTGCAGTCAGAAGATCAGGTTAACTCTCTGCACTGGTCGGGTGCACCAGGAACTAGACTAAAATAGAAAATAAAAATTGGGTAGTTTTCTTTAAGTAGTCTACAATGCATCCATCATTTCGGTGACCAAGCCTTCACAGCAAGGTGCCAAAGTGGGATTAAGCATAATCTTATTTATGCAATGATCACTTTTTAAGACTATGTAATGTTTAAATTAAAATTACAGTGATATAACCACGGATGTAGACCTATCTTATACGTAAAATCTAATCTTAGATTAGATACGCTCATTCTATGCTGAGTATAATTGCGTCCACGGCCCATGAGAGATGATCTGTTTGCATGTGAAGCAGTGGTCACAGGCAACTGCTCTAAGGATTCCACGCAATACCTATCAGCCTATCTATTGTCAAGCTAGGTACCCATTCAGTGCTGGGTGATTCGGGGACTCCTCAGGCCCCGGTGTAACAGGCCAGATTAAACCCCTGACCAGAATTTACCCGGGTAAAATCAGGGTTTTTTATATATATTTTTAAAAAATTGACTCACTCAAGCACTAAATGGATTGATAATTTCTTTTTTAATTAACCATGATAATGTAAGGGACTCTAGAGTCTAGTTATTGTATATCAGCGCTTCCGAATATGTATTATTCCTTGACCTCGCTTTTAATCGAACCAATATGTTTCATTATTTTGAGTCTGAGGCCGTAAGAACAGGGCTAGACTAAACATCGCTTGACTTCCACTGTGGCAATACAGTGCATGTATGGCTTTGGCTTGCCTCACTACCTCCTTCCACTCAGTTCTTATCAACGCCTTTCTTCTCCAATATTGGATGCCCATTTGTTGTAGGCCTTTCACTACGTCAAACATCCATCTAAGCGTAAGTCTTACCTTGCGCCGTTTTCCTCTGGGGTTTTGGTGGTGTACACTCTTTACTCCTCTTTCATGTGACATTCTTTCTAGGTGTCCTACCCAACGCAGTCTGCTTTTTTTTTTAAGTTCTGCAACTATCATGGTATCTTCATTTATTATGACTCCCAAGTATTTTTCTTCTTTGGTTTTGGTTAGTTCTTTTCCATGAATGAAATTTTGAATGTATTTGTCTCTTTTTCTTTGTTAATCTTAGCAGTTGACACTTTAGTGGGTGGAAAGACATACTCCAGATAGTTTACCATTTTATCAATACGTCTAAGTCTTTTTGTAAAATTTTGCACCTTTGTTCTGATTTGTCCTATAGATTTTACAATCATCAGCAAATAACTTAACTTTTTCTCCATTTGTGATATTGTTTGGTAAATCCTTTATATAGATTTTTTTACTGTGGTGTATTTCTCCTGGGATGGTGCTTCTTTCCATACACAAGATGGAAAAGGTTGTTACCCGTTTGGTGGAACCACATCAAAAGAACATCATTGACACATACCACATACCACCTAAATTTAATCTTTGCGCTCTTTTGTTGGCGTTCTTATCTCGGTAATTTCTTGTCGGCGCTCTTTTGTCGTTCGCGCTTTTATTTTTCTAAAAACTGATGCTGAGCGCGTAGATATAAATTCAGACAATTATTCGAGTGACAGGTAGCAAAAAAGGGTAAAAATCTTTTAGCTTTTAACGTAAATTGACGTAAAAACTTTTCTACACAAAGAACGATTGGCGAAGGTGTTCTTCGGAATTTCGTGTTGTAATTCACAGTTTTCTTTTAAAAAATTATATATTTTAGTCATCAAATAGGTCACATATATGTCTTCCGGTTACTCTCTCACTTATTTGAGTAGGTGTAATTATTGTATTCTTTTCGTCACTTCTACGACCCGTTTAGCCGTGCCTTTCTTATTCTAAACAAAGCTAAATACTCAAAGTATAGTATAGATGATAGTTCTATAATTATATACATCCTTAAATTTTTGCAACAGTCATATTCTTTATTTCAACTTTACTATTTACTGAAAATATAAATGTCTTCAAATTAATAAATAGAAGAATTTATTTATCATTATGTCATTACTTTTCAAGTTTAGTGTAAATTATATAATATACATATATATATACATATATATATATTTATATATATATATATATANTGTGTGTGTGTGTGTGTGTGTGTGTGTGTGTGTGTGTGTGTGTGTGTAATAGATATATTTAGACATACTTTACAATTTATATAAAATTTTTACTTAATAGCGACTCAAAGATTACCAAAATGTATAGCTTCATGCATTCAATTTAATTTTTTAAAGAAAATATTACTTAGATTCTACCTGTATTACATGCAAGTATTGCTTTAACACTGTACTTGAAAATACGTTTAATTAAAGTCCAATAATCATGTTATTTTTTTTTAATTTGCGATAAAAGTCTTTTTTCAACTTTTCAAAATGATTCTAACAACTAGGGCTGTCAATATTGTTGAAAAATGCTGCCCGGGTACCCATCCAAAATTTGAACGGGTACCCGGGTTACCCGTTCGAAATGCCTCAAAATTTTCGTCATTATTGCCCGCTATTACTACTATTAACTTTTAATGCTTTGTTTATTGTGTAAATGCAAATTTTGATGTAATGAGTTGCTGACAACTGTTTTAATTAACTTAACTTTTCAGGACTTGCTCCTACTTAGTGGACCCACCCCTCAGTATTTATTTTTGTAATCCAGTAAAGAAAATCAATGATTGAAATATGACTTTATAAATGAAAAATAATAAAAATAAAATTTTAACCCCCCCCCCCCCCCCCGCCCAGAATATAGCGGGTGTTTATTTCTTTTAAAGAATGAACGGGATAGGATTGGAGACATATGTTAGTGGGGGTAGGTAAAATAAATTAGCGCGTCTCAATCGGTAACAAAGAAGAGCGGCGTATTTCAAAGGCAAGGTAATGTCTAGCCATTCCTAGTTATCGCTCTTGTGTCCTATTTTGTGTCATACTGAAAGGACAGACCCACCCCCAACTTTCTTTTATTTATTTTTATAGTGAAAACCATTCAACGATTGAAATATTTGTTTAAAGTATTTGGTGGTGATAGGAGTGGAGACACGTGTGTGTCGGTTTGGGGGGGGGGGGGTATTAGATAAACAACATTGGCTCGCTCAATCGGTATCAACGACGTGCGGCGTATTTCAAAGCAAATGCAAAGGTCATCTTTACCCCTTCCTAGTTAATAGTAGTTATCGGCGTTGTCTTCTATTTTCCTTACTTGAACAATTCAAACAACTAAAACCTTTTTGGTTTTTTATAATTTTTGTTACTTGTTCCTGGTAAAAAAAAGTGTATAAAAATACTTCGTAGTTTGTCGGGACCGCGTTTTATTTCCCTTTAGCACGTATTTCTTTTTAAGCATTTTCATGTTAATACGCATTTCAGCATTTCACCGTATTCCATCAGCAATGGTGTAGCCAGATTCCATCACAGCTATCCTAGAATGCGTATCAAAGCAGTACAGAGAAGAATATTGCGAACAGTGGTGGTGTGAGTACACAACCTTGTATAACTCCGCTGCTGACTGGAAAGGCTTCTGACGTATCCCCATTGAACTCCAATGTGCCCTGCTTGTTTTATCTTATCTTAAATGTTACTGACACTCCTTCTGTACAGAAGATTATTGCGTCCTATGTATTTCTATGGTTTGAGTTTAGTCCTGTATTCTTACTAGAGTTTTAAATGATGATAACGTGTTGGCTTTCCTGGTTTCTTCAGGCAACCCATTCCACGCCCGAATACCGGACGAAAAGAAAGAAAACTTGTATGTGTTTGTTCTTGCATATGGTTGAAACTAACTTATGATGGTTAGTAGGTGTGTGGGACAACCGATTTTTCCAAAATTTTAAAGAGCTCGTTGCGACTGACTAAATCAAAGGCTTTCGTTAGATGCACAAAGGCAATTTATAGTGGTTTCTGCTGCTCTCTGCATCTTTCCTTGAGCTGCCATATGGAGAACACCATGTCTCTGGTTAAACGACCACTGAGATTCTGAATAAACATGGGGTATTAAAATAACTACTCGCGTTAGTATGACATTGAGAAAAACCATTCGTACAACACTGAGGAGTGAGTAGCCGCGAAAATTATTGCTGTCACCTCTATCGCCCTTGTTAGTAGACTATATAAAGTCACTATATTTCCTTTCTTTTGATCATGGGGGATGTAGCCCTGTTCCCAGCTGAGGGTCAGAAGCTCGTGCAAAGGTTTTAGTAAAGCTGTATTGCCACTCTTAAGATCTTCCGGTGGCATGCCATCATTCCCATGGGTTTTTTCCACAAGCTCAGCAGTCAATTGCTTCGCTAAGCTCTTCCTGTGTGGGCACGACATCAAGTTCTTCCATGGGCGGTGATGTCACCTACAACGGTGCTGGAGACTGTAGAGTGGACTTTAGGGGGCAACTTTGGACGTCGATGGTCCAGTTGTTCTTTATATTTTATTACATGAATTTAGCATTCCCCGTGTCTGCAGCTGACTGTTTGCTAGGGCAGAGGATAAGCCAGTAGGTATTGGTGCATTGTCGTGCGACTTTTTGGGCATGTGACTTGGCTGCTTTGAAGACATGCAGACTGTCGGGTGTATGCTTTTCCTTGCTGGCCATAAGAGTAGAAGATTTAATTAAAAACTTGCCCATGGCTAAATTGAAGTAGGTGAACATCAAAAATGTGCCTAGCAACGACCAAGTGTACCAAAATAGAGAGTTCATTAGAGTTAAAGAGGCATCTAAGCAAATCTACCATTTCAGTGAGCTAAGACATTTAACATTTTTGTTGTCTCTTGACATCATGTTTTAATTCCAGTCATAAAGAAGTATTACACGCGTGTTGCATCAGAAATCCTGTATATTAAAACCATCAGCCTTAGACGATGTTTAAACAAAATATTTCAGTTATGTCTTGTTTTAATGAAATCTTTGCAAGATGCCATGTGTACATTCTATTTTTCAAGCTTTTCACATTGTTTAAATAGATTAGTTTGATTCGTATGTGAATTATCTGGAGAGCTATCGAATAGAATGATCTTTTGCGAAATATATATCCTAAAACTGCAATGAGGTTATTTTCTTTCAAAATTGTAATTCTTTGATCAAATAATTTTTTAATTAAAGACGTAAAATTTGCCCCCCCCCTCTCAAAACAAACTTCCACGCAGGGCATTTGCCCCCCCCCCCACCCCCACACCTCACTCGCAATGCCGCTTCTAAAGCCTTTGGACTTTGAAAGTTGTTATTTTCCATGGTTGCATTGCTTGCAGTGCTTAATTCATGCTTTTGTAGCTGGCGACTAGAATTAATAACATTTTAAAATTAATATATTTACAATGACAATAAAGTAAAATTATTTAATATATTATTTTACCAAATAATAATGCATAATTTAACAACTTTAATAATCAATTTAACAAATTTATATCACTATTACTTTGTATGATATAATAAACATTGGATAGATGCTTATATAAGAGAGAGAGAGAAAAACATCCCTCAAACTTAAATTTAACTGTCTTTTATTTGATTGAAACAAAATATAAACCTTTTTAAAATTATTTATTTATTCTATAGTTTAACATCCTTGGATTAAAAACAGTTGTGTGAAATTCTATGAAATATATCGTTTCTATTTGCATTTTAAAATATTAATTCCTCTAGACTGGCGTTTTTTTTTTTCAAATCAATATTTTTCTATGCTAGGAGCTCAGGAATGTTTGTATAAAGCAGGTGCTAAAAAAAGACGCGGCTGATGGGTAGAAGTAATTCATCAGCATCAAGATATTCTTCTTCTTCTCCGTTCTGAAAAACTTTTTGAATGAGGATTTAGACCATAAGTCCTATATCTGTGATGAACTGCGCTGTGGTTGCCGATTGGTTCAGTCAACCGTACAGGGTATCTTCCTGGGCCAAATTGTTGTTTGGGTAAGGTGGTCCAGAGGGCAGTTTTGCAGCACGTGTTCCGCCTTATCTGCAGCTATTCCGCATTTTCTGCAGGTGTTCTGCAGGGGACATTTCGCTTTCACCATTTCGAAGTTTGCGGAACATGTGCTGCCTAAGTTTGTAGTGGCCCGTCCTTAGCCTGAAAATGAATGATGTTTTGAGAATTAGTGGGGGAGTTTAAAGAATGTATCACTTTTTGGGTAGTTTACTTTCAGCTCTCACCATCTTTCTGCTTCACTGCTTTTGAGAAACGCTTTGATTTCAGGTTGTAGGGGTTGGTCTGTCTGGTTTTGTTTGCCTCCAGTTTTTGCCAGTGAGTCCACTGTGTCATTTCCTTCAAGTTCCACGTTACCTGGCATCATTTGGAGAATGAGTTCTTTTGTTAGTTTACTTAGATTCAGTATTTCTATATTGAGTGACTAATTGATCGAGTTGTTTTTGATTTTAGAGATACTGGAGCACTCTTTTTGCATCAGTAAGGATGACAATCTGTATATCAGTATTATAGATCGGGGTGGCAAAACCTGTAGTAACTGTGAGCAATTTTAAAATGTAAAAATGGTTGAGTCCTGAATTCATACATTTTAGGTCATTAAACTGGATTTCGAAATAATACAGGAATCCATGTAACATATATTTCAAAAATTGTATGCAACCCATAACGTGAACACAGAAAATCCGGTTGGTATTGATCAGGGGTCGGGAAAACATGGCTCGTGAGCCAGATGTGGCTCTATTCATGGCTGCATCTGGCTCTCACACCAATGTTCGTTTATTTTAAAAAAGCATTAAAAACACTTTTATTCAGTTTTATTTGATCTGCATTTTAATGGCGTATAAAACAGCATCACCATGTTCAAAAGAGAATTAGATCTACGTCAGAAATATAATTATTGTAATTTTAGTTTTGAAATTACAACATTCTCACCTTTTCTTGAATTTTTAGTTTTAAAAATAATAAACTCTATGGCTCTCACAGAATTACTTTTCAAAATATGTGGTGTTAAGGGCTCTCTCAGACAAAAAGTTTCCTGACATCTGTTATAGGGGATTAATTTCAAATTTAGATACTAGATTAAGGGGTGGTAATCGCGAAAATACATTTCTCATTAGATAGTTGTATTAATTGTCTGCCTTGTAATATAATTATGTATCAAGGGATTTTTCAGGTGCTAACTTTGTTTTCAATGTTTTATCCCTGATGCTAACATCAACGTCGTCTCTTGGTCCGTCCGTTGGGCGGGCGGGAAAAAAAGTTTTTAAAAAAACTACCCGCAGAAACAAGTTTTTTTTACTATAAATCACTAATATATGAGAAAGAACTAAAAGTATTAATTATATTCGAAATAATATGCACCGCGCAAAAAAAATTACTGGCTGAACGTTACTTGTTGTCAAACGGGGACAAGTAAGGGTTAGGGTGTTTGAGTCCTTCTTCGGGATCTTGATAAGGTATCCCTCTTTCCAATCAGAAGGCACTTGCTCCTCTTCCCATAACTTCATGAACAGAGGGTGTAGCATTTCCACACTGGTTTCCAAGTCTGCATTGAGTGCCTCTACTGGGATGTCATCAGGTCCTGCAGCATTTTCCATTTCTGAGTTGTTTAATGGCCCTGCTAATCTCTTACAGTCAATTTGCAGGTCATTATCAGCTGGTTGGATATCTGGTGGGTTCCTTTGTTCTGGCCTGTTTAAGAGCTCTTCAAAATGTTCCTTCCATATCCCTCTCTGCTGCACATCACTCTTATTGTTGTTTCATATTTTATCCTTCACTGATCCCTCGATATTGCTAAATTTCCCAGACAGCACTTTAATGGTATCGAACAGTTATCTCAAGTTCCCCTGCATCTTCTGCTATTCTAGCAAGTTTGTCAACAAATTCTTTCTTGTCCCTCTCGATGCTTTTCTTACTTCTTTATTTGCATCTGCATACTCTTTCTGGAACTTGTATTTCTGGACTCGTGTGCGGCTGTTGTTTATTTCTATTTTCTTTATTTTCCTTTCTTCTAATTTATTCAGTGAGCCTGCTGTTATCCATTCTTCGTATGCCCGTGACGGTGAGATCTTGAATTTATCCTTTTGGCTTGGTCCTTCAGGAGGGAGGTATTATTCTGAGACCTACATGCTGGTTGCTCGGTATAATGGCTTTAGCTTTAATTTTATCCTGGCCACAAGAAGATGGTGATCTGAGGCAACATCAGCTCTTTACACGTACGTCTTGGAGAGATCACCTGAATTTTTTTACAAATACATACATGGTCTATTTGGTTAATCCTTCTCATGTCCAGTGAGACCCTTGTAGCTTTATGTATTCTCTTGTGCTGGAAAATACTCCTTCCTATGACCAGGTCTGCTGTTGCACAAATGTCTGCAAACCTCTCACCATTGTCATTCATCTCGCCTATCCCTTGTTGTCCCATAACCTCTTCATACCCTGTGTTGTTATTGCCGATCTTGGCATTGAAGTCTCCCATGAGGATGACGATGTTCTTCCGTGGGCGACCCTGGACTATGGTTATCACTCTATTCTAGATTTCTTTTTGTCTCTTTCGGTCACTTTGATTAGTTGGTAGGTAGCATTGGATGACATCTAGGCTGGTGCTAAGCTTCTTCGTACGAAAGGTTGCTAAAAGAGAATTCTAGGACCATGGGCCTCCCATCCTATGAGTGCTCCTTGTGTTGTCCTTGATAATATCATGTCAACACCCAGTAAATGTGGGGCATCCTCTTCTTCGTGTCCCGAAAAAACACCATCTCTCCCGAGATTAATCTCTTCTGACCCCACCCAGTCCATCTTGCTTCACTAATTCCGAGAATGGTAAGCTTATATCTCCTCATGTCGGCGGCTATTTGTGCAGCTTTACCAGCTTCATTTATTGTGCGGACATTCCAAGCTCCGATGGCGGTGGTGGTCCTTGTGGTGTTTGTAAAATTTCTTAATATTTTATTATTTTGATAATGTTCAGGGGAACAGTTGATTTTTTTAATTTGTAAAATATAACTGGCTACATAGTATTGAGAAAAAATAATAACAATTTGATTGTAACGCCTATATCAGGAAAAATCGATGCACTCATAAATAAATATAATGTTTTATCGTATTTTCTTATCTTAGATGTTACAACCGCTCCTTCTATACAGCAGATTATTGCGTCCTACATTTATCTATGGCTTGTGTTTAGTCCTGCATTTCATTAGAGTTTTTAATGATGATAAAGTCCTGGCTTTCCTGGTTTATTCAGGCAACCCATACCACGCCCGAATTCCAGATGCGAAGAAAAATAAAAATCATGTTAAGCCTGGTCCCTATTGGAACTCAGGACGTGTTAGCGCATTTTCGTATTATGTATCAGTACTTATGTTAGATTTCAGCATTATGTAGTTGTCAGTAATTGTGTTTAGATTTTAGACATATTTTTATGAATTTTCCTGTGTAATAAATATAATATACCTGACATTTTTTTTAATTTAAAAGTCATTTCTTAACATTTAAAAAAAAAAAATTTCTCTTTAATCTAACTACAAGTCACCACAAATGATGACGTAAACTCTCTAAACTTTTACACATATTCTAATGACGTCAACTAAAAAAAAAACACTAATTCTTTTGCACGCTTTCACACCACTCTTCAATGCTTGCAGAACTATGTATTCAATTTCCGGCAATGGCGGCCGTTCCCTGAGCTAGTGTTACTTCTCGATTCGAAATATTTTTTGGTAGTTTTAACGGGGTTTTTTAACGGATCGAGTAACTGAGTTTTGATGCACAAATGGCAGGTCAGGACATACAAAAAACATATATACCTCATGGGTCTAGGACTTATGGATGCTGAGATCAAGGGTGATGACAGACGGACGGACGGACGGACGGACAAAGCGGGTGCAATAGCGCATTCGACTTCTCGAAAATGCGCTAAAAAACTTTTTTGTGTTTGCTCTTGCACACAGAATAAGAAAGGTGTTTTTATCCTTATGTCTAGGGTTGTATTAAGTAATCTTTGTGTTGCCTTTCAAAAATCATTTAATCCCTTATGTATAATTACTAATTAACTCTTGGCTCATTTATCCTCTAGTGTTTCAAGGTTTAATGATTTAACTAATCGCGTTACTCTTGTCAGTTTTGAATATTTTCCAATGAATCTGGCAGCTCTATTTTTTATTTTTTTTATTTTTTAACAATTTTTTCTTTGGTGGATGGGTCTTATACAGAAGATGCATTGTCTAGTATAGGTCTCACCAGGGTGAGATAGCATTTTAGTTTGATATCTTTACTACTTTGTAAAAGTTTCGTGTCAAAATAAAAATTCTTAAAGCACATTATGTTAACAGGGTTAAAGAATGTGTCATATCTATGGTACTAGTCTACTCTTAGCTTGTAGAGAGTTATGAATCTCAACTCAATAGCGTGTGATATAATTTTCTGGTGATTCTGGTTACATGGTAGCTCGTAGGATTGTTTTGCTGTAGACTTAGAGTTCAAGTTCAGGATGGGGGCTCGTTTTTTTTCTTTTCGCGTTTGTCGTCACATATTATATTAGGAAGCTGGTTTTTATGCCCTATTGTTTTTTTTTTAATTTGAGGTTAGGAATCAATGAGACATTTTAAATAGGTAATTAGGATGTTGAATGTTCTCATGAATTATTGATTTTTAAATTACTCTTACTGCAATTGAGTTCCTCACATTATCTACATATTTACTAAGAGGCGTAAAAAAATCTATACTATACGAATAAAAGTCCAGGTCTTCATTTTTTCATCACTAAATCTCAAACATTCCATGTCGGTAAATGCCTTACATTTCGAGAATTACCATTGGCAAACAGTCGTTTCTTCCTCTTATGTTTTTCAATGAATGATATGTTTTTCATGGGAGGTCACTACGCCGACCCGAAGTACAAACAAAGCATGAGTAAGGAGCCAATGAACTATTGATTATTTTTAAACCTTTATACCCTCGTCACATGCGAAAATATATGCTTTACAATTATGAAAATGAACTAAAATAGAGGACCAATAGCTCTCTACCAGCTATTGGTAGAAAAGTCAGGGTTGCCAACCGTCTGTAAATTTACGGACAGGCCGTAAAGATTTGACGTGAAATTGCCTGTCCGTAAAATTTCGTACAAAATTAAGACGTCCGTAAAAAAATGAGAAAACGTGGAATCTCAACGTTAAAAAAAATAAGAAAAATCAAACTAAACTACAGCTGTAAAAAGTAGATGACTGTTAAAAAGTTTATGTTGCTGCTCTTGCATTTTATGACTATGCAGTCGGAGCAATAAAAAAAAGAATGCCTATTAGCAACAGAGTTCTGAAGCTCATGTCTGTTTTAAAACCACTAACAGAATATCAGTGGAACAGTTAAGACGTCCGTAAAATATTTGTCAGTAAATATTATTTTATTGATTGGGCAACCCTGAGAATAGTACCTAAGGCTCTCTACAGCCGCAGCCTTGTTTAATTTAGATTAATTTCGATCCGAATAAACAACAAAATTTTAATATAATAAAATGTATAGATTACGTTAAACAAATTTAATTTGTCTAGGTAGTAACCACTGTTTATGAATGAATTCCTCAATGAGAAATGTGACCAAATTTATCAAACAGCTTGCAAAATATAAAACCTCTCTCTATTTTGTAACAAACTTTTTTAAGTAATAGTATGAACAACACATGATCGAAATCTTCTTTTTTGGATTACTGAGTGTGGAAAATATGCTTATGTTTAAATTTGATTAATGCTAGTGTTTATAGGGATTAATCAAATGGCCTGAATTTCTTAAACACAAATTTTGACAATGAATTGAAAATCTAATATTTTCAGAATTTGGTTTCAAATTTTATTTTTACTAATTTTGTACAATAATGACCAAATGTACTTCTGTAATAAAGGTGCGACTGTAATACATCAGATGCATTAAAATTCAAAACACTTTATTTTATTCACTGTGCATACAACGTTGTCTCATAAGTCAACTCATCCACTTTTAGTCCATGACATTTAGTTTGAGGGTCTTTTGTGAAAAATAAATTGAACAAAATCTTTAATATAGATATATAACTTTATAATTGCTTCTAAGATATGTTTTTAAAGAAAGAAAGAATACTGACAGACACTCGTATAATGTTTATTCTTCTTTAAAAAGCATAATTTACTTTTTTTATACTGTTTCCTCAAAGTAATGAGATTTACATGAATATACATTTCTAATAGGTAATTGGTATTTTTGTTGAGAATTTAGAAACAATTCCTCGCATATCCTGTGTAAGAATACTATTTCATTTTATAGTAACAAAGTGTAAAGTAAAAATCATGAATTGCATTAAATATTTTAAAAAATTCTTTAATTAAATCAATGGTCATGTTTTTTTCTGTTTCTTTAAAATTTCTCAAACTTTCTGTCAACAACACTTTTTCCAAACCTCTGCTAATTATGAATTATGATTTCATTAGATTGCGTTAAATGTAGGAACAATAGTGTTTATACATAAAATAATAAAACATTTTAAGCGTATGAGATCCTGTAAAAATTAACATCTATTTTTATTTTAGCTGTTTATGTAAGATCTGCTCTTAAAAGTACTTTTAAGTATTACATTTTGTACACTTTCTTTAGCTTAGAAATAGAGCTTGATATTTGACATGATAAATTTGGAGATACTCTTTCAATAATTATTATATCAACAGAAAAGTGTATTGTTTACCTTTTGAAAATAGTAAGTTTTGCGTATTTTACTTTTAAGAGGTTCCAGTTTTTATAAAGGTGTTTTGGGATTATTCTAAGTTTACAGATTTAGGCCGCTTTCTTAGAGGGGAAGTCAAAAGCAACCATACAAATACGGATGTACTAAGAAGAAATCTTTAATTATTTTCAACATTCATTCCTGGCTTTCTTTTCAGCTCTCTAAGAACAGGATACGCCTGAAAATAAGAGAAATATTTTCTAGATTAAAAGATATATTTTAAAACTATATTTGATATATAAGGGGTTGGTCAATTTGTAATATTTAAATTTCCCCAACCCATATAACATTTTTATATATAATTCACCAAAGCTAGTATGTGCCAGTAAGTATGACGAATGACCCGCTCTGGGGTCGACCAATCAGTTTAAATTTGGCAAGTGAAGGTTGTGTAGAGAGGGGCGTGCTTTTTAAAAATAATTTTCTACACCAACAATGATTCTTGCATTCACTTGCTTTGATCCTTCACAAAATTAAATTTCGTTCGTTGTGTAATCTGCCTTACGTGTGGGAGATCCTGGGTTCATTCCCCAGCGAAAACGTTATTTTTATACTTTTTTAAAAATGTGTGTTTATGCCTGTTCTTTTCCCCCTTTTTTTTTGCAAACATGACTGACCGTCGCTTGCGTCGGCCAATCACAGTTTATTGATGGCAAGTTAGGGTGGTGAAGGGCGGTGGGCAGGAAGATAACCTTATTTCGAATGTCCCGTAACCAACAATGCGTCGGTGGTTCCCTCACCAATCCAACGGTCTCTCGCGTAGTTTTGATTTCTTAGTGTTGTAATGTGTGTTTTTTCTTTCCCTCTTTCTTTGCACATTCCATGAGCAAACCTGTAGCGTATGCTACGCCGCGGGGCGTATCTAGTCTATTAATATTTATATATATATATAATTTACCAGAACAAGATCAAGAGTAAGTATATGCAAATGAGCATGACGAATGACCCTCGCTAGGGTCGACCAATCAAGTGAAGTGGGCTCTAAAATAAGGGGGGGGGGTGACTAGCTTCGATACCAACAATGTTGTTGCGCCCACTTGCGTTGTTCTTTCATAGAATAACATGCTGTTCGTTGGGGACATGGTTATCACGTACGCCATGCACGCGGCAGGTACCAGGTTCAAGACTAAGCGGAAACATCTTTTAATTGTTTAAAATGTTTGTGCCCGTACTTTTGCCCCTGTTTTTCCAAAATAGCTGACTATCCCTAATGTCGGCCAATCACAGTTTATAGTTGGCAAGCCAGGTTGGTGTAAGGTAACTAAACGCAATGCGCATGTCTCGAAACATTCAATACGTCAGCAATGCCCTCCACCCCTCCCACCCCAACTTACATTCGAGTTGTTTAAATTTCTTCATGCAGTAGTTTGTGTTCATTCATTCTCACCCTATATTTGCATCATCTATGAGCAAGTCTCCGGCGTATGCTATGCCACAGGTCGTATATTATTTGTGTCTAGCTTTTCATTGTTTTGCTTAGTTAATACCTCTGTGAATGACGTTAAGAAAAGAATGATTGCGTCACCCCTTCTTAGAAAACACTTATAGTCCCTAATAATCACGCTAGTTTATAAATTCATTTCTATAAATGGTTATATTTAGGGCTGTTATTGATTAAATTAAATTTAATCGTTAACTTTAGAAAAATTACCGATTAATTAATCAATAATTTTGTTAAGGCTAAATATAAAGATGTATGACGTCATTAAACTGAAGGTTTCAAGGGAACTAATAAAAACGCGCAATTGTTTTTTTTTAATCGAGTTATTTTTAAAACATAGCAATAAAAAATAAGTGAAATAACGTATTTAAGTTTAGGCGCTTTGATGAAAATTTCAAATTAATTTTAAAATATAAAAGTAATACAGCTATATAGAAATTATTTGATGAATAACAAAAACATAAAGATCATCTTTATATCCTCAGTGGTTCGAAAGTTATGATTTTTTTCTTATACCTCAATATCACTTTTTTCACTATGTTGTTTTCCGTCACATTTTGTGCCCTTATATAGCTTTTTTTTTTCTTTTTTTTTTTTTTT
>MUZC01003372.1:551230-610232 GCA_002072015.1 Radix auricularia | reverse complement strand
GCAAGCATGGTCAGAACTAAGCGCTGATTTTGGTCATCTACCAAATGGACAACATTTACTAGTTGTTACCGATGAATATTCAAGGTATGTTGTAGTAGATATTCTTGATAGCACATCAGCAAGAGCTACAATACCTCGACTCGACCAAATATTCGCAGAGTTCAGTATTCCTGATCAACTCAAAACTGATAATGGTCCTCCCTTCAATAGCCAAGATTTCAAAAATTATATGTCAAACATGGGAATCCATCATCGCAAAATTACACCTCTTTGACCTCGAGCTAATGCAGAAACAGAAAGATTTATGCGCACAGTCAAAAAGTGTATAAAAACAGCTGAAATTGAACAGAAGAACTGGAAACAAGATCTGTACAGATTTCTTTTATCGTACAGATCAACACCACATACATCTACAGGGATATCTGCTGCACAGCTTTTATTTGGTCGAGCTGTAAAACCAAAACTTCCTCAAGTACCAAACATTCCTCAAAATAAAACAGATCAAGTCATTAGGCAAAATGATGCCAGAGCAAAATCTACAATGAAGCATTATGCTGATAAGAAACAGTACTTACAACCTTCAACTATTCAACCCGGAGATAATGTGCTTGTCAAAGACACAAAATCTATTCGACCATTAACTCCTTATGAACCAATACCTTACACTGTTACACACAAGAAAGGTACTATGATTACAGCTCAAAGAAATGGCAAAACCATCACGAGAAACAGCAGCTTCTTCAAACATTCACTACGAGCACCTACATCAGCTGACATAATTGAAGAGGAAGAATTTTCTACTGAACCAGAAGTCGGCATCCAAGATGCGACTACAGTCGAACCTGAGCCCGCAACTACAGTCGAACCTGAGCCCGCAACTACAGTCGAACCTGTGCCCGCAGCTGACAACGATTTGCCAGACAATCAGTTGCAACGTCCCAGAAGAACTAGAAAGATGCCAGACCGGTATAGAGACTATCACATGAGCTAATTAATCACTACACTTTTAAAATCGAGCACGTTCAACGTTTTATTCGTTCGTTTCTCGATGGGCATTATGAAGATAACCACCAGGAATGCCCCAACGTTTCAACAAGACTAAAGCTCCTTAATGTCTTGTCGTCTTTAATTTTTTTTTATCTGATTGATCTTCAACGTCTTTGTCATGGTATGATAATACCATTCAAGATAAATCGTTTCATCGAATGTGTTATACGTAATAATTAAGGTTAAAAATCAGAGAATTTTTTTTAAAAAAGAAAATTTTAGAAAAGAAGACAAGTATGAAGACATAAATCAATTTACAATAGTCTTCGATCAATCCATAAAGAAGCAGTTGGATACTTAATCAAGAACAAGTTTGAAAGACTTTAAATTTTAAGCAGTAATCATAATTAAACTTAATATTATCAGAAATAACAATTGGACACTTTATCAAGAATAGACGCCAAGTTATAAATACATTAGGTTTAATTTTTATAAATGACATTTAGATAATGTAACTCCTTTAAATGTATCTGAATTGTCTACGTTTTGCTTAATTTTTAATTTTCCTCACTGCAAGGTGATCAAAAGTTACTTAGGCTCATTTTATGTTAAACTTGTATTTCAATTGTCAATTGATATGATTCCATATCCAAGGAAAGTAGGAATGTAATTAGGGAAATAACTCTTGATAGTCATTGTGAGAATTAATTAATAGAGTGAGAGTTCTTGAATAAGACCGGAAGTGAATACAGATTAGAAAACAAACATATGGGTGTTTCTTCAATTCATTACAGCATACACTAGATTTAATTTTACGACGCTTGTTTTAGCAATGATATGACAAATGCGGAAATAAATGGTTTGTTATGGTTATCTTCAGTCATTTCTGAAATAACTTTAATTAACTGCTATTTTAAACAGCTGTCTCAGTCTTACTCCCCAAATTTCAATTTTGTCTATTTTATATTTTCTTATATTTATATATTTCAATTAGCAGAGTTATCCCAAAATAATTCACTAAAAAAAGCATAACTCTCTTTAGAAATAATATAAAACTATAATTTTGGTATCAATAAATTGCATTTTTCAAGCCCTTTCCAACCAACTAGATCTTAAAGCTACAGCTTTAATTTTAAAATTTTGTCCAAGTACCTACACTATTACTGATCACTGATAAAAAAAAAGATATCAAGACACTGCAAAATCATAATGATAATGGTAAGTTAATAAGTTAATATTTATTTTATTCTTTATTATTATAACTTAATTTGTAAGGAAAGCACATAGTAACACATATTATTACTATTATACTCACACTCACATATTATATATATTATATTAACATAATATATCATATATATTAATATTATATGTAATGATTTATTATATTTATATGATTAATTATTAATGATAATTCTGCAGTTTTGACAAGTCACAAGTATAGTGTATAGTACATAATTATTATTTCACAGCAAAGTTTAATATTCTCTTGAGCAGTTACATTTTTAATTTATTAAATGCATTATTGTATGTTGTATTTTTAGCTATAACTAAATAACACAGTGCTTATTTGTAAGTGTTATTGATGTTTAAGACAAGGCATTTTAAAAAAGAAATAAATAATAAAAGAGTAATAGGAGCAAAAGTTAGGTTATTTGCTGATGATTGCATAATCTATAGAACAATTAAGTCAGAACACAATTTTACAAAAAGAATTAGATAAATTATTAATAAAATGGGAAATTAACTACTAACTGATAACTGGAGAAGTTTTTCCACCCAAAAAAGTGTCAACTGCTGAGAGTTACAAAGACAAAGAAACAAATAAAGTCAAAATATTTCCTTCATTTAATAAATTATAAACGTAAGTTATCCCCAGAAAATTAAACTTTGTTGTGAAAAAATATTCATTCATGCAGAAAATGCAGGATTAACTTTTTAATTATAAATATTTAAATTAAATATTATCAATATGGAATGTATGAATTAATAATAATAACAAATAATTGTTGTATTATTATTATGAAAACTGAAATTAATATGGTGATTTATTACAATACAAATAGTGTTTATGAAAATATTTATATTAATAATAAGGCTGCAGAAATGAACTATAAATTAATCGATTAATCATTTTAAAATTTGATCAATTTATTAATAATTTATATTATTTGTAACTAGCATACTTTCCCCTTGTATTATTATTGTTTATTTTAATGTGCATACATAAACTTAAAGGTATTTTTTAAAATTTTTGCATAGCAAAACACATTTTTTTGTTTTATTCCACAAAATTTGGGAGTCATAGAATAAGCACAACTTCACAGATTTTGCAAAATAATGAATTGTTATCTATATGTGCCTTATAAGAATTAATAGAAAGTAATAGATTCATCGATTAATTTTCCCTCGATTAATCAAAACAAATTTTTTAAAATTAGAACCTGTCCTAATTAAAAATGATGTTAATATAACAATATTCCAATATGTTGAATATTGCATTAGAGCTAAATTACTGTTTTTATTAAAGAAGAAACACATACAGTATTTTTTATTATAACTTACTTTGTTAACAATAAGAAAAATGAATTTTTTAAATTATATTTAGGTATAGAGGAGTGGAATATGAAGGTGTTCTTTTTTCAAAGTGGAGGTTCTTTGACAGAATAGAATATGGTTGAAACCTGCCATCTGTGAATGTTGTACTGTGGCTTTGGCAAAAGAAATTCTTAATACCCTGGTAAGTATATAATGTAATTTAATAACAATACATTTGGTAAATGTTTAACATAATGCTTTTGCAATGTCCTAATATAATTGTGAGTGTAAAATATCCCTTTATAGTCAGTAAATAAATTGAAGGGTCAAAAATAATTTAAGTAAGGTGACCAATTTAGGCGGGACTGTCCCGATTTCAGACCTCATGTCCTGTGGACCCTCGCTAGACCAGGCGGGATGCCCGTTTGTCCCGCTTTTTTCAATACTTTATTTCCTAAAATAAATACAATTACTTTTATTGAGATTTGTGATAAGAATGACTTAATATTTTTAAACTTAATTAAATATTCAAAATAGTGATAGTTTTATATAAATTTTAATTGCTTTATTGTTAGCTAAGCCGGTTGGTGCATCCATTTCTGTGGTTATTTACATTTTCCTCCTTGATACGGCTTTCAGGTGACTTGGCGAGAGCGATACGTAATGTGACCAGATGTCCTGATTCCAGACTTCATGTCCAGCTAAAGTGACCAGACTTCATGTCCCACTAAAGTGACCAGACTTCATGTCCCGCTAAAGTTACCAGACTTCATGTCCCGCTAAAGGGACCAGATTTCATGTCCTTCTAAAGAGACCAGACGTCATTTCCCACTAAAGTGATTAGACTATATGCCCCACTAAAGTGACCAGATTTCATGTCCTTCTAAAGAGACCAGACGTCATTTCCCACTAAAAAGTTTAGAGGTTATGCCCCACTAAAGTGACCAGACTTCATGTCCCGCAAAAGTGACCAGACATCCTGATTTTTTGCTCCAGAAACTTTTTGAGGGGGTGGGGGACTCCTGGTTTTCATCTCGCTTCACCCCACGGAAAATCTGGTCACCTTAATCTAAGTGAGAAAAGCAATAAAAGATTAAAACATAATATAAATTACTAAAACAATGTGTAACTTTCCACATATTTTTAAATTAGTAGCAACACGTCCTTTTTTAGTATTTAAATTTTTTTCTTAAAGATAGTTAACAATATGCAATTTGCTTTTTAGAAAGAAAATACTACATCCAACAGCTCTGGCTTTCATTTAGATGATGACAGCATGTTCCTATTTGATAACAAGTTACTCTACTAACTTATCAGAGCAAGATATTTTTTAAAATTAATTACATTATGGATAAAAAAAAAAAATTCCTTACTACTATTCTTACTCATTTTTGTCCCACTTTCTTATATTACGTATCTAAGAGACTTTAATAAATTTTAGCTACAATACTACCACAAGACTGGTAAAATAAATAAACTATTTTTAAATCATGAAACATCACGAGATCATTTTAGTAGTTACCATGACTAGAAACTAGTTACCAACCATCTTAAATTTATATCAATTAATAATTTTTCTCCAATTTGTAGTGAATTAATTAGACCATATAAAAGATGAATATCTAATAAATAAGCATTTTAACCAAATATAAGCAATTTGAAATAAAAACATGTAATCAGTAATTTAAAGTATTGTATAAAAATGAAGCTAAAATTAATGTTTGTTAAAATTAGAGTTATTTTAAAATAATCTGTTAATGTGAATGTTTGTTGAAAAAATTGCAGGTTTTTAAATCATTTTGCTGTTGATAAAATTTCTAACTAATAATTAAATTTTCACAATACTTGTTCACCTGTAAATTCTGTATACATTTTTAATATTTTTATATAATTTATAATAATATTTAATATTTTTATATAATATATAATTACTTAAATTGAGCATCTTTATCTATACACAAATGCAGTTGTAAAATATATTCAAAAATAAAGTTATTGCAATGTGTCTTTCATTTAAATAATAATATCATGCATTTTTTTTTTCAAATAAGAATAATATGGTTTTTTAATAAGTTATATGAATACATCTTAAGATTAAATTTTAATGTCTGTTGTATTTTTATTACATATAATATTTTTATAAGTATATAAAATAAATTATGATTAGGCCATGTTGCCTTAAACTGATATAAATTGCCATTTGTTATTTAAATTATTAAATAATACATTTCTTATTTTTAGTTTAATGAAATATTTGTATTCAGTTCTGTTTAGACACATCATTCATATCAAATAAAATTTTAAGTGCATATGAATCATATTGGTCACAGTATTTTTCAATATATATGTATAATACTAGTACAATAACACATGAATTGCAGTTTTATAGAATTAGTAATTAGGACAGTTACATTATCTTACAGTTCTAGTTTAATTTTTAAAAAAAACATTTTTTTAAAAATTCTCTGTATAACATTTCAAGTGATAGTTATATGTCTAATACTAATAGTAGTAGAAGTTTTCTTTTTATATTTATTTTTCCTCTTTAGGTTTTAAAAAGTGAAAAAAAATGGCTTACTTGCTAAGTACCTTTAAAAAAGATGATTCAAAGTAGCTCTAGGTTTTTGTTTTTATTTTGATTGTTATTTTTCGTGTACATGCACCAACTAGAAACATAAATGTTATTTTATTCATTAATCATAGCAATACTATGAATTACTATAAACAGTAAGTCGAATGTATTGGCCTGACATAATGTAATCAGAGACGACACTCGTGAAAGGGGGGGCAAATGGATGCGGACCAAACCATGTTAACCATCACAAAGGGTTACACTACTGTAAAATTCTGGATGTGCCCATTGTTTAGCACTGACAGACTCATAGGCGGTCTATTGTGTAAATTGTGAGGGGAGACACCATGAGCTAACGCACTGAGTGACACCAACCCTAGTGGTTTTCCAAAATAATGTCATACACCTAGGAGGAAGGGGCCATACTTTGGAGGGAGGGGGCATGTTTAAGATGTATGATGACACATCAAATCGTGCCACTTTAAAAAAAAGTTAAATATTTATTTAATGCCATTTTACATAGCTTCAATCCAGTTACGTTATTGGATTGAAGCCTTAAGTGACATAACAGGAATTTGAGACATACTCATTTTAAATTGAAAAGATTTGCTAGTATGGGGTGGGGTTGCACGGCAAAGCTTTGTAATATCATCTTTGGGTTGATTTTCATATTTTGTGACGGTGGGCGGGTAATAAAATAGAGGGGAAAATGATTATAAGTATTTATCTATGGAGAAAAAAGTAATGAAAATTTATTTTAGCTAATTACAATAAACTAAGTCTACGTAAAATTTGATAAACCAAGTTTTCAAATATAATTTATAAATCTAGACTCTTGGCAAGGTTTTTATTTACCTATCCTGTGTTTACGATCAAGGAGGTGCAAAAATATTATAACCTACCCTCATCTATTGTATACGATCATTATTATTAACTCTACCAGGGCCGGCTTTAGGCATAGGCAAACTAGGTAGCCAGCTAATGCCTCTGATTAGTCTCATCATTAGCGGGGTCCTAGCACAAGAATATTTCCATATTCGTTTTTAATTTTTCTATTACATTTAGGGCCACCAAATTTACTTCGTCTAGGGCCTCTCATTTACTTCGCATAGGGCCTCCAATTCACTTTGCCTAGGGCCTCCAATTCACTTCACTTAGGGCCTCCAATTCACTTAGGCCGGCCCTGGTTCTAGGCTACAATGATTCGGATTAACGAGATTTTTTTATTAATTTCTACAAACAATGACACATGGGCATGGGGCATGGTGGTCGAGAGGCACGCTGGCGTACCTATGGTTTCTGGTTCGAATCCATGTGAAGGCAATAGTTTATTCCCGTGGCCTAGGGTGTCCCTGAGTCACCTAGCTCCGAATGGGTAGTTAACAGTAGTTAGGCGGTTGGGTAATGCGTGGAACCCTCATAATCGTGGCCTGTGAACGCTGCATCACTTGGCAGCAGATCATTCGTCATGGTCTGTGGACGCAATATCTTCTGCATTGGAGGAGCTTCTGTATAGATATGAATTTATGATAAGATTCCATAGCCACTATAATATATAAAATGTATTTTTAAGCAGTGAATCTGTTCAATGTATTTTTCAACGATAATAATTCAGATTAATTTAGTTTTAAAATCTAAACATAAATTATATTCATACTTTTGCAACACATTCTCTTTCATTTCAATCTAATATTTAACTTAAAAAATTTTCTCTTTAAATTTATTTAACCATATTTTATTCATTTTAGTTTTTAAAATCCTCTTTAAATCTTAATTTATATATTTTTTTTTTACAAAATGTGTAAAATGCGGGTTTACTTAGTAATTAATGGTATTGTTGTAGATTTTCCATGTTTTTTTTTAATGACAATATGTTGAAATTTTGGTTGATTACAACTTATTACGAGAAATTTTATCAATTAACAATACATCGTAGTCAATATAAACAAGTATTATTCTCCATTGATGAACTTTGAACTTTAATTTGTAATAATTTACCATGTGACATGGACATAGCGTAATAATACAAAAATAATGCATGTGTTAGATGGAGCCACGATTGTTTGCGACCATCTGACGTGTAGTCTGACTCTAAGCGTAACAGAATCCTAGAGTTACAGATGGAGTCTGGGCTTCTATTATATCTTATATTGTTGTCATAAAAACGCTTATAATTTGTGCAAATGATATTTTTTCCTTGTTATAAAAGCAGAAAATCTGTTAAATACACTTGATGAAAACATCAATATAAACAACCAAAAATATTTGAGAAAGTGTTTACATTCAAATTTCTAATGGCAACTATAAATATAAACGAGTACAATGAGATAATGTTGGAGATAAATGAAAGAATAACAGCACGCAACCGTTTTTACTTCATGGCGAAAATGAAGACAATATACATCACTATCATAAGGCAAATAGTAACGAATGCTAGTGAGACTTGGACCCTCACCAGATAAGCAGGAAACCTGCTCAACATATGGGAAAGGAAAATCCTCTGCAAAATATACGCCCAGTCATAGATAATCTTAATCATATCTCTAGAAATCGCACAAACAAAGAACATTACCATTTGTACGAAATTCCACCCTTAGAAGAAAGCTTACGCTGAAAAAATGTTAAAAGGAGGCCGGATGTAGAGCAGAAAAATGTATATACAAGTAAAATCCTAAGGGCAGACGACCCACTTCTCCCCAAACGCTCAGATGGATCGATGATGTTGAGATGTTTATGCACCACTGGGGATTCGGACATGGGGGCGGACAGCCATGGATCGCCCCGAATGGAAGGATGTGGTAGAGCGAGCCAGAGCCCCAGATGGGCTGTAGTGCCTCTGCTGATGATTACTTGCCCATTATCTTTATGAGTAATATTAATATACTAGTTTGAGAAAGACTCCTAAATCATTTCCTTTCGGGGATCAATCCCTTTTTTCCATTTCCCTTATATAAACATTGTAAAAACACCTTACTGACAGCTGTAAACAAGAATTTTGGTTTACACATGTTAAACTCAAAACAAAGTTTGTAGTCATGGCAGTTATGGAGCTTACGGTTTCCATACATAAATGATTAAAAAAATAATCGTTTTTTCCCCTTAATTCTCAAATGATCTTGAAAAATTCGTTAAATTAATTATTAGCTAAAACTCAATTTTTCCCCCGACTTTAATGGGACAAATTTTCCACAAAAAAATTACAGCATTATTCATAAAACTATTAATTTAATTTAAAAAAAAACAACTTATTAATCAATTTATGTTAGGCTTTTTTTTTTTTTTTTTAATATTCTTGCAAAATTCTAAATTGTAATATTTCAGCATCACTGTTATTTTGTAGCCCTTTTTAATGGGACACGTTTTAAAGTTTTTCTCTATTTATTTATCAAACTCTGACAATTTTTTTATTTTTTTTTACAAATTTGAACGGGAAAATTTGTTTAACTTGTGGCTTATTGTTTATCAGACTATGAATTTAATATCAGTCATATCATTCGTTTTAGTTAGGACTCGGAAAATTGTACAATTCTAAATTTTATATATGGTTTTGTCCATTAATGACGTTACGCTATTATGGCCGATTTTATGGCATCGTCACGTGTCGTCACAAAATGTTAGACCCCCCCCCCCCGCCAATAATACGTCAAAAAACTTTTACCCCTACCCTAAAAAAAGTTATTATTATTTTCTATTTGAAAATAAGTATGTTTCAAATCACTTTATGTAATTTAAGTATATATTTAGTGTAGGTCTACATTGTAATATCGTAACTCGCATGAAGCTATGTAAAACGCCCTATAATAAATTGTAAGCCAGTGCTTCCCAAACTTTTTCGTATTAGTCGACCGGTAGGAATTTGTCCATTTTACAAGGTACCGGTGCATTCTTTTCCTGTTTTGACTTGATTTTCCCTGTCGTGATAGCAAAATGAGCCCCTGCATGGCTTAAAGCCCTATAATATTAAGTATGAATTCGGCTTGTTTGATAAAATATACATATATTTTAATTTCTTTACTTGCCAAGGCATAGTATGACAAAAAACGAAAAAAGCAGCGTTAATGTAAAAAAAAAACAACATTTGATGTGATTAACCTTCTTGATGTGACTATTGATGTTACAAGGATCGTTTTATTGTTGACAGACCTAGAATATATAGATAAAAGGCAATTCAAAATGATTTTGATCTTATAATGACAGTTTTTCTTCTATGTAGGCCTGTAAGCACATCAAAGACATTTGATCTAAAATTACCACATTGATATCAAATCTCATGTTTTCTAAAAATTATTTCTTAAAAGATGGAAGAGAAATATGACGAGTACTGTGCGAACCACACATTTGTACAGGAAATTAGGTCTGTCATCTTATGCGTCACAAAATACAATAATTCCTGCTAGTTAAAGACTAAAAATACTAAAAAGTTAATAAAATATCCAATATTACCTTAATCTTTTACTTAGAAGCTCATGACTTTTTTTGTGTGTGTTTTTTTAAAATTAGGTTTGGTTGTTTTTAAATTTTTTAATTTTGTTTTCTCAAGATTTCACGTACGTCAAGAAAGAGTTGTTAATATAATGTCACCATTGGACAAGGCGTGTTTAAATTGTTGCATTCTCTTGTGGAATTTATAAACTAATGATTGCTACCGCTATCGGATTGTTCAAACAAGGGGTCTGTGAAGAGCGATAAATTATCTCATTTGGGGTAAAAAGGATCTATTGGGGGTAATACTGAATCATGTGGGCCTATAAAATTCACTAGAATCCACTCCTTTTTTGGGTTAACAATATGTTACCTTAAACTCTTATAATTCTAATTTTTTAAACGTTTAACCGGCATTTTTTAAAAAAATGAACTGTGTTAACATTCTTAGATTATATTTTATTTCAGTGCATACAAATTAAACATTAATTAGAATATTAATCACCATGGTTAACTTCTTTGTTTAGGACAAAAATTATTATTTTTTTTTTTTTAAATCCTTTTTAATTGACTGTCGGGCCGTCGGCGAGCCGGGGTAAATCTGGGGTCAGAAGGGAATCCTCGGGGAGTAATGCAGACTCATCTGGGACATATAACATCCACTACAATACACTAGATATATTAAAATACGTCACGTGTACGCTTGGAACATATTCCCACTATTGAACCGGTTCCTTGCAGAAAATGATTTTTTAAAATTTGACAACTATGTAGATTTCTTACCTACGTACAATACGGTATACGAAGACACCAACTTTCATCCATATTGACACGAGTGACAATAATTTTAATCCAGATGACTTAACTGTATCCAGTATCCTTTCTGCCACATTTAAAATTATTGCCTTAAAAACTGAGCTCCAAGGAAAAAGTTGTTTTTAGCTATACTGGAATTTCGATGTCAATAATTTGATGCATACAATAAAGTTAATGATGTAGTACTGTGCACACCCACACCGCGCCGCACCACGTGCATCGCACCGAGATGCACTGGATATGAAAGAAAAGGAGAGAGAGAGTGACGGTTGAGTGTGCAATGGCATGTTTACATTAGTGTTACAATAAAAGTTGTTTAAATTTAAAACCACTGCTTTAGTCCCACATTGTTAAACCTGATTTACTTAGCCACCACTCGGCTACAGTTTTGGCGCTGCGAGCAGGGTTTCATAAAGGTGAGGATAGCGGTTTAGGAAAATAAACAACAGTATTAACAACATTATGATTATAGAACAACGAGTTGAGCAAGTACAATCTGCTCGTTTGCCGAAGCTGCCGAGGTTTACGGGAGACAGCGGGGCAGAGCAGTTCGTTAAAGAGGTACGTCTGCTACTACAGCTACAGCCTGTGCCTCCAGCCTCAGCTGTCACCTGGATCCTGGGCGCCTTGGAGGGGCGTGCCCGACAGGACATCCTAGATCGGGCGCCGTCAGAGATCAACACCCCAGAAAAACTGCTGCACATTATAGTGACAAACTGGGGAGATCAACGTGATGGCACCACCCTGGCCGCAGCTTTCTTCAAACGGCAGCAAGGCTTGGGTGAGACGGTAGAGGACTACGCGGCTAATATGCGTAATCTCTTTGCATTAGCCAACACAGCACGGACAGGTATCCTTGCATCTGACATACTGCGGGATACATTTGTACAAGGTCTACAGCCGGCAGCCCTGCGACGTGACGTGAAAGCTTACGTCAGGCTAAACACCGACAGCACTTTTGACGATGTCATTAAAGAAGCCCAGTGGTGGATGAGGGAAGACTTCTGCGATGCTGCCGCCACTGCACAGCTCTCAGTAGCGCCTCTCCCGGATTGGACACCGATGACACAGCAACTGATGGCTCACATTGACCAGCAGGTAGCTGCTGTGGCTGACAGATTCCAGCAATCAATACAGCAGCACCGAACGGACATGGACGCTAACGGTGTCCACTGTCCACCAGCACCCAGACATCCCAAGTCCAACAAGCGGAGATCCCGTCACCGACAACAGGTATGTCTGTGGTGCGACAGAAAGGGTCATGTTGAGGTTGAGTGCCATGCTAAGAGGAAATACCTCGCTCACCAAAACGACTCACCTCCATTCTTGACGACCCCAGGTCGACCTTGCCACCAGGAAACAGTGGCCCAGACAGCGTCAACTTGTTCGACTCACAAGGACGGCAAGGACCTGTCGACCAGGCTCAACACACATAACTGGCAGCACCCAACATGGAAGCCACATTGTGTGAGGCGCAACCGGTCACCTAATACACATAGGCGCCGTGAGGACACTCACTGTGAAACGGCCTACTACGACGGCGAGATCAAAGAACGGCCAACCAAGCGCCGTAACCCTTCGACTAAGTGTGGATTCAACAGTGGATCTCAAACTCAAGAGATACCACGGCACACTAAGACAATCCAGCGGATAGATGACCCTCAACGACCATTGCCCACAGTGGAGTGCTTCAACTGCAAGGCAAAGCGTGTGCGGGTGCCTAGGAAGAATCCCTCGACTGCAGGTAACAAAACCAACAGCATTACACCAGCTACCACGGTATTTAAAGATCCTGTCAAGGCCGAACGGGCTTAAGACAGGAATGACCTGGGTCACGGATCCAAAGGTCAAACGGGTGTGATAATACACCATGACCACGCGCTTAAGCATACACTAACTCAGCAGGTCAGCAACAAGCCACTGGGCACTACGCCACCAGAAGACCTTGGCTATGTAACTGACCAATCAATAAATTTGAAACAACCTCCTCAACCTATGCCGCGAAGATCACTCAAGATGCAGAGGTAGCGGGCACTATGAGGTACCACATTAACAGTGAGACTTGGGGACCCTCGGCCCGACGCGGGAGCGGACCTACCGCATCCGGGGCACCACGCAGGTCAGCTCGTATCGCCAGTCGGGTACAGCAGTGCACCGACGTAACTGAATAAGAACTTAGAAACACTATGACTTACCACATGATCAATGACTTTGGGACAACCAAGCGTGATCAAGTCATTGAAATTTAGATTTTTTTCTGTTTTTAGTTACATGCTTTATTTTTAATTTTATTTCACCATTATTTATCATTGTTCAGTTAATAGAAACAGCTCACAAATTTTAGTTGTAGCTTACGCCAGCGAGGGCGCTGGGATTCAATGGCGGGGGTGAATGTAGTACTGTGCACACCCACACCGCGCCGCACCACGCGCATCGCACCGAGATGCACTGGATATGAAAGAAAAGGAGAGAGAGAGAGTGACGGTTGAGTGTGCAATGGCATGTTTACATTAGTGTAAAAGTTGTTTAAATTTAAAACCACTGCTTAAGTCCCACATTATTAAACCTGATTTACTTAGCCACCACTAGGCTACAAATACTTTGATTAATTGTAAATAGGCTCCTTTATTGTATTATCTAGAATGGCCAGGGGCGTTTGACCAGAAACCAATCAATTAATTGTATCAAAATTTAAAATTTTATAATATTATCAACAGATCCCCACCTCCACCCCCCACNCAGGACTTTGAGTCGGGGGGGGGGGGGTTGGTTAATAACGCACACATAACCTTGTATATTTTGGGGTTATGGGCAAAAAAAGTTCGCAGACTCTTGCCGTGAGAGAACCAAACGAAGGTGCGATTATATCACAAATGATTTGATGTCAACGTCAAACGACTCAAGGTAACAATTTCATACGTTCTCTAGTGAGTTTTCAAACTTAATGATTCTAATTAGATTTAATTTTCATGTCTTGATAACTTATGCAAAACGGCGTCTGTCGACCGGCGTTTTGAGAAGCACTGATCTATAGATTTAAAAAAAAAAATTAAATATATTTTTAAAAATCATTAAATAAATTGTAAGTGACCAAATAAGTCAATGGAAGTTTTATTTAAAATTATTATTTGATGTAACAGCACATTTCTTTAACGTCCCTCTCTACCCCTCGTCACGCATCGTCACCAAAGTGTGATCCCCAATAAGTGCGTGACGTCATTTATGGACCGGTCCCTTTGCAGATTTTTTGTTTTTTAGCCTGTTTTATTAGGGCAAGTTTGTAAAAATTACCCCAAAAACTTTCATCTAAAATATTATAGAAACAACTGTGTTTTTATAATGCGTTAGATTTCTGTAAATTACAACAGATTTTAATTTCTTAAATATTTAGGTCTTTTTCTTCCTTACCCCCCCCCCCCCCATTCTTTTTATAAATCTAAAATAGTTATTGTAAAGCTTTTTTAGAATGGATGACCGTCCTAATTTTTCCCATTGATCAAGTGATCGCTGAACTATTTTACCCAGGGCCGGATTTAATCTTGATTGGAGCTAAAGCTTTTAGAGATATGGGGGCACTTTTGAAGTCATGATATTCTAGGTCAGTGCCATATATGAACAAAAAATTCGGGGGCTCCCAATTTAGGCTGGGCCCTGAGGAATTACTTGTTAGCAAATAGGTGTATCCAGCATTGATTTTATCTGTTTTAACGTGTTAACGGAATTTAATTTATTTTGTTTTATGCGTTTCATTTTATGTGCTTATGGGAGAAAAATTGACATATTCTACATGGTTATTATTAATGATTGAAAATGGAGGATTATAGTTTTATTTTTATGTCTTTTCTTGAACTTCTGTGGATGGCCCACGGACCAGCACCGGTATGTGGACCACCAGTTTGAGAAGAACTGATCTAAAATAGTCTAGGAATGTATGTGATTTTATTTTCCGTTAGATCTCTGTAATTTTTAACAGATAATAATGGAACAAAGTTAATGTCTTATCCTATTCTTTTTCTGGGTTAGATTCATTTTGGAAATTCTCATGGGATAGCAAAAGCAACACGGTTGTCTATCGAACCGAATGCAGAAGAGATTCACGGGTTCTATTCTTGGTGCTTTGCGGCGATCTAAACTATAAAGACTCGTAAGCTTTGCCGTGGTGGCGCCAAAGTGATACTATGTTGATAGCGAGTCACAGTAGGGAATTCCACACCTCCCTTGGGAGGCACTCTTAAGTGGGAGGCGTTTTCGACCTAGTGTCCTGGACGCCCAGGCGGCCGCTTGTAGCAGCGACCGCTCCGGGGGGGGGGGGGGGGGGGCTTCTCAGTCTTTACGTCCCTTAGGGGGCCAGAGGGCTGAGGGGGTTTTCCGGGAAGCCCCATGAAGAGCGCAGGGTCGGGACTGCTGATTTTCTTCCTCATGTAGGATTCTCGGTGCTGGCAAGGCCCGCTCGTTAGTGGTGGCTAAAGTAAACTTGTGAACGCTACTTCACTTGCCTCACAGTCAGTCATGCACTGTAAAGGTGGTTATTATTATCATGGAATAGCATTTCTAAAATATTCTAGAAAGTTGCATATGTTGTTGTTGATGTTGTTGCTTCTTTTTTTTTTCAAGATTTCGTATAAATATCTTAGATATACAGACGCTCTTTCTATGCAGAAGCTAATTGCGCCCACAGACCATGAGAGATGATCTGTTGGCAAGTGATGCAGCGGTCACAGGCCACGGCTATAGGGGTTCCACGCATTACCCCAGCCGCCTAACTATTGTCTAGTTAGGTACCCATTCAGAGCTGGGTGACTCGCGGACTTCTCAAGTCCCGGGAACGAATCCTCGCCTTCACGTGGATTCGAACTCGTGACCATCGGGACAACAGTCGAGCGCGCTACCACTCGACCATATCCTAGTTTAATGGGTCAAGTCTTAAAGTTTTAATATTAGCCCAAAATTTTAACTTATAGGATTTGAATAAGTATACTTTTATTATCCACTTGATTAGTGAATTATATACAATATTCTAGGAACTTCTGTCATTTATTTCTTTATTACGTCGTCGCATTAATTTAAAATTAAAAACAGATATAATGCGGTAAAAATATATTTTTTGGCTTGGGAAACCGCACGGGATAGAATGGGTACTCGCCTTGCAACATTTCAAATTTAGATGAATAATGCTTGCAGCTGTTGCACTTATTCGGAAAAAATATAAACTAATTGTATTTCAAAAATAATAACCTAAAGAAGAATAAGTCATTACAAGTCATTTCATATATATGAGTTTTGAGGAGACGGTAGGCATAATTTTTAAATTAACTTTCTTAAATACACATATGGTCCAAGTTTTGTAGAAACCATTATGATACAATCTGAACTGGATCAAACGAGATCAAATCAATATGGCGTAGTTTATCCCCTCAAAGACTGGCATCGTCCTGAGAACCTACCATTATTCAAAAGGAACATACTGGATTACATGGTCCCATTAAATATGGGAATAATTTCGAGGTACTGATTTGTGGAATCATATTAATATTAAGGATTCACAATCCGGTTTTTTATTCCATCGAAGTATGGGATTGTCTTGGAGAAACGGATTTCGCAAATCATGGGATTTCATTATGCTACGGGATAATACTAAGAAAAGGCATTCCATCCAGAACGGATTTCAACATGCTATAAGATAATACTGTTAGATTTTATTATATCGATGTAGGGATCATTTCGGGAGAGGGATTGCCTAAACCAATAGGATCCCAATATGCAATGGATTTATAATTGTGCATGTCATCCCATTATTCAACGGGATCATACATTGGGGATAAAAATTGGAATTCTCAAGACAGGCACAGGAAAGGCGAGATGTAACATTAAAATGCTTTAACATGTTCATCAACTTCTAGCTCACCTGTTTCTTCTTCTTATTAGGCGCTTGGTTACTGTAATAAACAGTGCTGTAATCAGTACCAGTCCTACTATGCCAACTGCAAGGTAGCCCCATTCTTCATTTGTCAATGAGAGATCTGCAAAATGACAAGAAATAATATCGAGTTCTCGGAAACAACGATTGAAAACATTATCTTTCATTAGTATATATATCATCAGTGTATTTACTCTAAAAATCTCTTTATAAATTTATTCTAACAGTCCACTGGTCCGTAAACTTTGCATCCTCTGCGTCTTTATTTTCCATTTCCATATACTTTTCCTATAATAAATTATTTAAACCATTTAATTTTTAAAAATATTAAGAAAATTCTCGGAAAAGTCCATTTGTTATCTTGTATTTTAAAGGAAAGTTTTCTTCTTTTTTTTCATTATTTTTTATGAATCGCTTAGGTTTTTTTTAGAAAACAGATTCGTTTTTAATCAGTTTATGTAGACACGCGAGGCTTTTTAGATTTTATAAACTTGCACACTCTGGCCATCGGCTACTTCTAAATGTTGTAATTAATATTACATAGCATTTCAGTGGTCGGCTTGATTTTTAATTTTGCTTACAAATCAATTTCTAATGGCAATGCATGAATTAAATGTAATCAATAATTAATTTGCAATTGATTTAAAAAGCAAAAATAATGTCAGCCATAACAAATAAATTGCATTCTCATATTTTCATTCCATGCTCTATTTGTCTGACAAAAAACAGTAAGGTACTGCAAGGCAAGGTGCATGTGAGAGTGTGGAATACTTCGTATAAAAGGATTTTGTTTTCTTTAAATCAACCTCTTTTAAAGAAATCATTACACTTGTTTTTCATCGTAAATGTATTTGAGAAAACGTATATACTTCAGTTCAAACCGGGACCACTAGCAACTGGAAATGTAACGAACAGACAACAAAATAATTGGCCCTCAATTATTTTTTTAAAACAGAATTTCTAGTTACACTACCATTCTGGATATCCTTTAAAGATTAACAGGATGTTGCGATGGCCAATATTCCAAATCGCGTTGTTGTTTTTTTTTAAGTTGTAAAGATATTATAGACTGGTACATCATTTAAAATTATGAACCAACTGACGAAGAAGACAGGGTACAGATGCAAATGAATTTGGATTACATTTTTACAATTATTTCTGTGTTGTAAAAAAAAACTGAACTCATTTTTTCATGCCATATTGTATGACTTTGTGGTATTTAGAGTGCTAGATATTAGTAAATTTTTAATTGACCTGAAATCAAAATACGTTGAGCCGCGAAAGCTGAAAATATAAAATTGTTTTAGCGCAATTTAGCATGGGAAAAATTGCATTTTTATTTTTAAAATGTCTGTGATGTCTGTTCAAAATTGCAACTCCTACATAAACATGTTCGGGTCGTTTGTAAACATGTTAAGGATGTCTAAGGATTTGCACGGGCCAAAAGAAAACCGCAAAGGTTTACTGGATTCCTGGAAAATCCAACAAAACAGAAGAAATATCGGTATTTTGTCAATTTCTCACCAACCTTAACATTTATCAGGTTGAAGCAAACGTCAAACGATAGCTAATGATATTTATAACAATTTTGGTAAGAAATGTCTTTGAAAAAGCTATTTTTGTTCGTCACCCGTAATATTAGATTAGTTTCAGAATTATCTTATCTTATATGTTACAGACGCTCCTCCTGTACAGAGGATTATTACGTCCTACTTATTTCTATGGTTTGTGTTTCGTCCTGTATTCTCAATAGAATTTTAAATTATGATAAAATGTTGGCTTTCCTGGTTTCTTCAGGCAACCCAATCCATCCCCGAATACCGGACGGAAAGAAAAAAAACGTGTAAGTGTTTGTTCTTGCATATGGAATAAGAAAGGTGTTTTTATCTTCTGTCTATCTGAGGGTTGTAATAAGTTATCTTTGTGTTGTATTTCTAAATTATAATTAATTGCCTTATGTATATTTACTAATTTACTCTTAGTTCTTCTATCCTCTAGTGTTTCAAGGTTTAATGATTTAATTAATGGTGCTACTCTTGTCAGTTTTGGATATTCTCCAGTAATAGATCTGGTATCTCTTTTTTGGATTTGTTCTAATTTATCAATGTTTTCTTTGGTGGATAGGTCCCATACAGGAGATGCCTATTCTAGTATAGGTCTCACCAGGGTGATATAGCATTTTAGTTTAATGACTTTGTTACATTTGTAAAAGTTTTTTTTTTTTTAACCTAAGGTTTTGTTTGATTTTTTAATAACTTCATTGAAAGGGGGTTTTCCAAGATAGTTTCTCATTTATTAAGACTCCTAAGTATTTTGCATCTTTAATTTGGGTTAGTTCTTTTCAATGAATGAAGTATTTTGAATTTATTTGTTTCTTTTTCTTTGTTACTCTTAGCAGTTGACATTTTTTCTGGGTGGAAGGACATACTCCAGTTAGTTTCCCATTTTATTAATTCATCTAAGTCTTTTTGTAAAATTTTGCTATATTGTTCTGACTTGATTGTTCTATAGATTATACAATCATCAGCAAATAGCCTAACTTTTGTTCCTGTTGAGATATTGTTGGGTTAATCATTTATATAAATTAAAAATAGTAAGGGATCTAGGAGAGTTCCATGTGGAACTCCCGAAATAACCTTTATTGATGTAGATTTAGATCCATTAAATATTACAGTTTGCTCCCTACCAAATGGGAAATCTTGGATCCAGTGATGTAAGGGACCTGAGATTCCAAAGTATTTAAGTTTTTTGAAGTAAACTAAGGTGGTGAACTTTGTCAAATGCCTTTGAGAAGAGTACTAATATTGTATCTATTTGATCATTATTATCTAAGCCTTTTGATAGTTCATCTATTAGACCTATCAATTGTGTTTCACATGATCTGTTTTTTTCTAAAGCCATGTTGGTGTGGGCATAGGGCATTATATTAAAATTTGTCAAGGTGTTTAACTATTCTGCTATATATTACGTGTTCCAGAAATTTACAGGTGATACTAGTAAGTGATACAGGTCTGTAATTCCCATGTTCGGACCTTTCTTAAAGTGTGGTGTTAAATTGGCTAATTTCCAATCCTGGGGCACTTTACCCTGGTTTAGAGAGGCTTGAAAAAGAAAAGAACTATAAGGATTAGGACAGTTCATTGCTTAATTCTTTTAGTAACCGGGCAGGCCATTCATCTGGTCCAGTAGCTTTGTTTATTTTAAAGTTTTTTTAGGAGTTTAATGTATACCTTTCTCATCTACAGTTGTTACCTATTTCTTCCATTTTATTTAAATTTATTGAAATTTCCTTATAGCCTGAGACAGAAAATGATGATGCAAAATATGTGTTAAGGATATTACTTTAGTGTCATTATCATTATAGGTTTTATTATTTGTGCCTTTTAGTGTGGCTATACCTGTAGACTCCATTTTTTTATTTGATAAAGGACCATACGTTTTTATTGTTATCTTTAGTTATCACATTGTTTATATAATCATTTTGGAGGTTGCGGCTAAGTTTTTGAGTCAAGTGTTTAATTATTAAGTATTTTTTGTGTATCCGTTCTAAATTGGTTGCCTTAAATTTCATAAATAAGTTCTTCTTTAGTTTGCATAACTTTTTAAATTTAAAATTGAACCAGCATTTATTAATTCTATTGAAATTATTTTTGTTGGAACGTTCTGACCAATTATGGTTTTTGGATTTGTTTTTATTATTTCCTTCCATATTTCTTCTACAGGGCTATCTATGGTGAATTGACTTAGGGAATTTTGTTGGAAATTAGAAGCTGATTGGTGTAATTTTATTTAGTTGCATTTATTCCAAAGATATATTGTTCTTCTAGGCATCTTATTTATTTTAGTTTTGATTGTATTGGTTACCCTAACAATACCATGGTCAGACAGCCCAAAAATTATTGTGCAGTCTAGGACTAGTCGGAGTTTGTTTGTGAGGAATAAATCTAGTATTTTTTTTACTACCTGTTCTAGGTTTATGTTGTTTATAGTGTCTAAGAAATGTTCATTAATTTCTTTATTATTTTGGTGGCTATCAATTGTATAGTTTTTCCAATTTATATCTGGAAGATGATAGTCCCCCATAGTCAAAATTACAGCATTTTCATGATGTACGTTCATAGAGGTTAGTTGACTGCAGAGATTCCTCATGTATTCTATGTTTGTATTTGGTGGCCTATATATACTGCCCTCAATAAAGGGTGATGAGTTTGGTGTAACTATTTTACAAAAAACAGATTCTATATAAGAGTTTTGTTGTGTGTTAATTTCTTCGGCTATGAGAGTTGATTTTATTTTTAAGTAGGACGCCACCATGGTTGTTTATTCTATCTTTTCTAAATATATTATGATATATTGATTTGGAATTTTATTTAAAGTAATTAAGAATGATTTCCCTTGAATTAAAAATCAGTAATACTTTATTGGATATTGCATTTAAATACTAGTTTGAGTTTTCCTTACATGCTTTATATTGAAGAGGTTTTTATTTAAGACTTATTTATGTGACTATTGTATGAAAAATACAATCATTTAGCCAGCCTGCTGTCGAATGAAATAAGCATGAATTTGTGTTTTTTTTCAAAATAAAGGGACGGGGGTCAGGTTTTAGTATCAACCTAAGTTTTTAATTAGAATATAAATACTACCAATATAAAAACCAGAATTTGAAAACGAATGACGTCTGGTCTAAAATATTTGCAGTTACATAACAAAATTTATGGAGCGTAAATGGTTTGTTATACTGCGGTTAATCGTATGGTTTTACGTACTTAATAGCCATGTACTTTAGTCATTGTATTGATTTAAACAAATATAAACAAAATATTAATCGTGGGAGATATATGACAGAAATATATATTAGACTTTGAATAAACCTTAGATATATTAATTCCTTTTTATTGATATATATTTATATATTTTTGAAGTAATGTTTTCACCCCTTTTCGTAAATGTCCGAGTCTGAGTCTAAGCTTAATCTTACTGTATTTTTAATTGTAATTGTAATTGAACTAATTGTAATTAGTCTAAGTTTAAATATAAATGTAGGCTCAAAGCCGATTACTTGAACAATTTATATTCTCTTAAAATTTTAATGTTATTACAGTGGATAAAGACCAAACAAGATAGCCGGGTACATTATTTATACGTGTAATACAGCAACGGAGATTCAAGCAAAATACATGATGATCCTGATTGATAGTAATTATTCATTTTAGAAGTAATGTAAAACATTGGTGGAGGCTAGTATTTTAGTTAATAATGGAGTATTATTAATTTAACTTCTGGTATTAATCATTAGTGATAAATTGATAATGGATACTGTCAATTTAATTATTCAATTACCATTGCTAGAAATAAAAATGAACTTTCTTTTTCGCAGGCTTTTGTTGATGTGTTGAAGTGGAAGTCTACCAGAAAACCATTTTAAAAAGGAACATCTTCAAACCATGAGACACGGAAATGTGTCATTATTCGTTTAATTAATTGACATGTTAAGTTAAAGTGATAATTGATAATAAAAAAATGTACAATGTCAGTGCTGAATCGCAGCTCTCTTTAACTTTAACTTAAAATATCATGTCCATATTTATGAAATTTAGGTTTTCAAGTATACCTTTTTGGGAATTTGTTATTAAACAGTATGTGTCCATTTTATAAAAGTTCTGTACATTTCTATTAAAATAAATACAATTTAAAACAATATGGTCAAATTTCGGCTTTGATATATTACTTGGTTAATTTGTTGTGATTTTTTAAAGTTCATCAAATTTCTTAAATTTTGTGACCATACACTGTTCTAAAAATTCTAGTTTATATTGATAAGTTAGAACAAATCCAAAAAAGAGCTGCCAGATTCATTACTGGAGAATATTCAAAACTGACAAGAGTAACACCATTAGTTAAATCATTAAACCTTGAAACACTAGAGGATAGAAGAACCAAGAGTAAATTAGTAATTATACATAAGGCAATTAATTATAATTTAGAAATACAACACAAAGATAACCTAATACAACCCTCAAATAGACATAAAGACAAAAACACCTTTCTTATTCCATATGCAAGAACAAACACATACAAGTTTTCTTTCTTTCCGTCCGGTGTTCGGGCGTGGAATGGGTTGCCTGAAGAAACCAGGAAAGCCTCCACTTTATCATCTTTTAAAACTCTAGTAAGAATACAGGACTAAACACAAACCATAGAAATACGTGGGACGCAATAATCTTCTGTACAGAAGGAGCGTCTGTAACATATAAGATAAGATAAGATATTACTAAAAATTTAAAATGTGCCTGTCGGTTTATTGATAAAGAGCTTTAAATTGCCTTTGAGATGATGGTAAATTTATATTTTTAGCTGATTGGGTTAATTTTTTATGATTTTTTAAAAATGAAGTAAAATTGACTTTTTGTCTCCCATTTTAATTTTTGTCAAATCTTGATTCAGCTCACTTTGGAATTAATTAAATGTTAATTTATAACACTGTGACAGACCTGAAAAAAATTGAGCTTGTTAAATGTATACTTTTCTGTGAGGGAGAGAAGTTTGAAAGCTCAGTAAAAAGTTTTTTTTTAAATTGTAGGGTGCCGAAAACACACTTTTGCACACAAACTGTCGGCGGCCATTTTTGAATTTTCAAAAATTCATATTTTAAAAACTACTTGTGACAGAATAATAATTTTTGTTGTTCTGTTCTAATGAAGATAAGCACTATAGAGGGGAATATTCAGATTGAATGTAGCTATAATTTGAAATTTTCATTTAGAATACCTAATTAGACAATACCATATGATTACGATAATATATATTCTAATTTCAAAATTAAATTTTACTACACAGGTGTATGGGAAAAGATAGATAGATGGATAAATGGATAGGTGGGTAGGTAGGTAGATAGAAAGACTTACTTTCAAATTCTCTCGTCTCTGTGGTTGTCATTGGAGACGTGAAATCACTCACTGTAGGATTTGTCTCATCGGTGGTGATTGTTGTCCAGATGGATGTCTCGGGGGTTGGAGGAAACGTCACTGAGTATACACAAAAATAAAGAAAGACATTATAGGCTTATGCGTAGCTATAGTATAATAATAAGGAACCCGATTCGGAAAGGTTTATTTTACTTTCAAAATAATTGTTCAAAAGAATTGTATGAATTCTATTTTCCACTTCAAGTTACCTTGACCCGTGCTCAAGATAGCAAACTCGTGTGGTAAGTTGCACAGCATCTATTTTTTTTTTCAAGTAATGATGTCTTTTACACACCAAGAAATATTATTTCTATTCGAAATCGCTGCGCCGTAAGTCAAAATGACTTAGAGGCGTGGCATATACAGATAAAGGCGGGACTTATAGATATATACAGGTATGATTCATAAATGCAGACATAATTATTACATACAGCCATGAATGATATATTAATGCATAATTGATAGATACAAATATAATCAATAGATTCAGGTATAATTGATAGACACAGGCATGATTGATATATACAGGCATAATTCATAGATGAAAACATGATTGATGGATAGATAGATAGATACATACATGATTGATAGATACAAACATGATTGATAGATACCGGAAGAATTAATAGATACAGGCATAAAAGATAGATAGAGGCATAAATGATAGATACAGACATAAATGATAGATACAGGCATAATTGATAGAAAAAGGCATGTCACATAGATACAGGTATGATTGATGGATAAAGACATAATTAGTAGATACATTCATGATTGAAAGGTACAAATATAGGTATGATTGGTAGATGCAGATGATTGACAGTAGTATTAAGATACCTTGTACATTTCAAAGTGGGTAAAGTCAGTATTCTGTGTAAATACTAAAAGAGTAAGAATTGCTAACATATTTCGTGGGTTACTCAATTTATCAAAGTTAGGATTATGGACTCGCACTGTGGCTGCAAGAGTTGCAGGGAAAAATTTTAGTCAGAGTATGAACTTGAAGGATTAATTTAGATTTTTTTAAAGCTTTGACAACTCCTTAAATCTTGAGACACAGGCAGCTGCACAAATATTACCATCATAACAATATGTTTCATCTTCTCCGTCGTCTTTAGCGTGGACATTAAGGGAAAATTTTCGACATGCACCGCGACATTCTTTTAAACAGATACAGCAAATGTTTAAGGCTCTTCAGTAACAATGGCGTCACAGTTTGATCGTCTCGATTATTAGTTGCGTTCTCTTCGGTATTCGGTGTGGTATGCATTCTGCCCTATTGTTAGTACGCTTTCTATTTTTTTTAAATGTTTTTTGTCTTGCAAAACAAAAAGGTGTAGTGCAGAAGTTGCAATGTCTACTTATGCTGTGAGGCCAAGCGTTCACTTTATCCGTGAACTAAAATCGAAATTCTTTATAAATTAGACGAATCATAATATTTAAATCCAATTATCTTATTTTCATGCTCCATCCAAGCACACCATATATTTTCGATGACTTGATTAGCCCTTGCGACATTGCACTGATTTTGTGAGGTGTAAGTTTCAAATATACAATCTTCATCTAGGCTCACTCCTTGTCTAGGCTATTCCCTACACTCATGGCTATTTCCCTGTTACTATTGACTGTAAAATCAATAGAGTTCTAACTAAAAGTGTCTATTTCAAATCAGATCTGTGCAAATAAATTATGTCCAATTCTAATATTCTCCAAAATCATTTCAAAGTGTTTTCACTTTTGCAAAGAATTAAATTGTTCTCCATTGTAATCACTATTCTTATATTTGTAGTTTTAAAAGTCTTTATAATAACTTATAATTGTTTATTGTACTTACCACGTTCAAAATCGTCCTCAGTATTTGTTTCGTCTTTACATGTAAAGAGAATACAATAATAATTGTGTCAACATTATGTTTGCTCACCAATACAGAAACTTTAACCACTCTCTAACACTCTTCCCCTCTTTTTCTCTCACTCTCGCTTTCTCTATTTCTTCTTCTCTGTTTCTCTTTTATTCTGTAACTTTCTCTTTATCTTTCATTTCTCTTAAAAAAAACTCTCTATCTCTCTTCCTCTCTCTTTTTCTCTCACTCTAGGCTTCTGTATCTCTGCTTCTGTTCCTATTTTATTCTCTCTTTCTCTCTCTCTCTCTCTTTCTTTATCGTTCTTTCTCTCCTAAGCTTAAACCTTTCTCTTTATCCTTCCCTCTCTCTTAATCTTAAAAAAAAATCTCTGCCTCTCTTCTTCGCTTTTTTTCTCTTCGCTTCTGTATCTCTCTTTCTGTCTCTCTTTTATTCTTTCTCTCTCTCTCTTATTCTTTCTCTCTCTCTCTCTCTCTCTCTCTCATTATCAGATTTTTTTTCAAATTAAGCTTAAATATTTCTCTCTCTCTCTCTCTCTCTCTCTCTCTCTCTCTCTCTCTCTCTCTCTCTCTCTGTATGTCTCTCATTCCCTTTCTTCACTCCCGGTACTTTCTTTTCTTTGATCAAGAAAGTTACCAGCCACTGCTCTAGAAAGGCATACTTTTAAAATGTTAACAAAAATGAATGACAACGTTGACAGTTAACATTTTCATCAATTTCAATGTTTCATTTGGTGAATACCATTAATAAATAGTCGTTTACAACAGGGGTGGGCAAGGTGCGGCCCTCGAGCCACATGCGGCCCACCACAGAGTTTTTTGTGGTCCGCTAAGAAATTTCAGGAAACTACGCCTTGAACTGACATTTGCTTCATGTCCTCAACGAAAAGTTCGTCTCGGATTTTTTCTGTCAGAGCAGCTACGTCAATACGCGTGTGCATGCAGTGTAAATGCGCACTTTTCCGGTTAGTCACTTTTATTTCAATTTTGTCTTTGCAACAGTAAAATCTATTAATTTCCAAATTAAATAGGACCATGAACACTCCGAAAAAGCGTAAAATTGATGATGAATCCCGAGTGTTTAATGAAAAATGGACACAAAAATATTTCTTTGGTAATACAGGTAAGAAATCAGTGTGTTTACTGAGTCATGAAACGATTGACGTATTTAAGGAGTACAATCTAAAACGACACCCCGAAACAAAACATAACGATTTTGGAGAGAAACTTTCTGAGGAAAAACAAAAGAAGAAAGATGCAGATTATGTAAACAAAGTAGAAGAAGCAACTAACTTTATTTACGAAGCAATCAACACTTCAGGATAGTGCTCCAGATGCCAGTTTCATGATAGCCCACAACCTCGCTAAACGCAATACGCCTTTTTTTGATGTCGAGTTTGTTAAGCAGTGTATGGTAGATTGTGCAAGTGTATTATATCCTGATGTGAGAAGCAAATTTGAAAACGTTTCATTGTTAAGAAAGACTATAGTGCGCCGCATTGACTCAATCGATGACGAACTAACAGAACAGCTGAAGACCACGAGCAAATATTTTGTTTGGTTTTCTTTGGCACGAGATGAAAGCACAGATAATGAAGACACTAAGCAGTCACTAAATTTTATCTTAGGAATTAATGAGCATTTTGTCATCACAGAGGAATTATTAGGCCTGGAATCAATTAAAAGTACAACCATTGCTCAGGACTTGCTAGAGTGTCCTGTACATTGTGTAGAGAAAAGTTGCTTGTTATGGAATAGAATGGCAAGCATTACAACAGATGGGGCCAAAGATTTTACTGCAAAAAAAATGTGCGTATGGTTAAGCTTTTTAAAAAAAGTTACAATCGCAAGACACCGACAGCGATCTCTTGTCCTTTCCTTGCAGTTTACACCAGGAAAGCCTTTGTCAAGCTGCACTGGACTTAAATATAGAACCTGTGTAAGTGTGGTGAACATAATCAGAGCAAGGACACTCAACCATCGACAGTTCAAATCAATGATTGAGGATATGGAGGAATATTGTGAAGATGTAATTGGGCAAAGTGGTAAAAAGAGCCTGGGTATAGCAGAATGAAATATTCTCATTTCTAGATATGAAGTGGTTTTCTTGTTATTTTGTGACCGAAATGGGATGTTTTTTTCGAAATTGAATTAATTGAATCAGATATTGCAGGAAAAAGATTGGTCGCAAAAGAAATGTTAAAGTAGGTAAAATCAATCAATGCAAAACTAACCCTATATACAAGGCAATCAGATGAGAGCAAGTTTTGCCATTTTCCTATACTGGGAAAAGAGAAAGTACCTGAAAGTGTTTCCATGAAGATTACGGATCATTTGCAGTTTGGAGGGCGAGATCACAAGAAGACCATAAATGACGTCACGCTATTTTGGCCTATTTTTTACCCCCTCCCCCCTACGTCACGCGTCGTCACGAAATCGTAGACCCCCCCTCCAAAATTACGTCACAAAACTTTGACCCCCCCCCCTAAAAAAAAACAACAACAAACAAACAAATAAAAACAGCACTATTTTCTATATGAAAATAAGTATCTTTCGAATCGCTGTTTTATCATTTAAGTATTTATTTAGTGTAGGTCTACATTGTAATATTGTGACATTCGTGAAGCTATGTAAAAGACTTTAAATAAATTGTAAGCCAGTGATTCTCAAAATTTTTCTTATCAGACGACCGGCAAGAATTTTTCCATTTCACCATGTACCATTGCATTCTTTTCCCGTTTTGACATGATTTTCTCTGTACTTATTTGATAGCAAAATGAGCCCCTTCACAGCTTAGAGCCCTATAAGATTAAGTATGAATTCGGATTGTTTTATATATTACATTTTTAAAAATAAAATGTTTAGTTGCCAAGGCAAAGCAAGACAGCTAACGAACAATGCAGCGGTAATGTCAAAAAACATTGATGTGATTAACCTTCGCGATTAAGCTTGCAAATGTGACTATTGATATTACAAGGATTATTGCATTTTTTATAGACCTAGAATATATAGATACAAGACAATTCCTCAAATTGATTTCGATATTCTAATGACAGTTACCCTGCTAAGTATATGCACATCAAAGGTATTTGATCTAAAGTTATCACATTGACATCACATCTCATGTTTTCTAAAAATTATTAGGTATGCACTGGAAGAGGAAAATGGCTCATTCTGTATGAACCCAACATTTGTGCAGGAAATTAGAGTGTCATCTTGTGCGTCACAAAATACAATAATTCCTGCTCGTTAAAGACTAAAAATACTAAGAAGTTAATAAAATATCCAATATTTATCATAACTTTTAACACCAAAGCTCACAAGTTTGTTTGTTTTTTTTGTTTTTTGGGGGTTTGTTTTCAATTTTTTCTTCTTTAGGATTTCACGTACGTCACACAACAGTTGTAAATATAATGTCACCAATACATTATCTCATTTGGGGTAAAAAGGGGATTCTTGGGAGTAATGCTCAATCATTGTAGGGATATAAAATTTGCTAGAATCCGATACTTTTGGGTTAACAGTAAAGTTAATATAAACTTTTATACTTTTAATATTTAGGTATCCTATTGAACCGGTCCGTTTTTTCAAACAATTTAACTATTTTAACCGGCCTTCAAACAAATAAAAAACACGACATTTTTTAACATCCTTAAATTATATTTTATTTTAATGCATACAACTAAAGCATTGACTATAAATCATTACTTGTAACTTCTTTGTTTATAAAAAAAGTTACTTTAAAATAATACTTTTTAAAAATAACATCTGGGGTCAAAAGGGAATTTTCGGGGGTAATGCAGACTCATTTGGGCATATAACATCCACTCCACTAGATATATTCAAATACGTCATGTGTACGTGTGCGCTTGGTAACATTCCCACTATTGAACCGGTTCCTTCCAGAAAATGCATTTGTTAAATTTTTATCTATGTAGATTTCTTAATTACGTACTATACGAAGACATCTAAATCCAACCTACTTTCATTTATATTGACAAAAGTGACAATAATCTTAATCAACATGACTTGACTGTATGAAGTCTCCTTTCTGTCAAATATAAAATTAATGCCTTAAAAACTGAGTTCAGAAGAAATTTGTTTTGTGTTCCTCTCGAATTGCGATGTCGAGAATTTGATGCATTTAATGAAGTTAGTGAATACTTTTGACTAATTTTAAATGGAAACATTTATTATTATATTTAGAATGGCCAGAGGCATTTGACCAAAATCCAATCGAAAAACTATATCAAACTTAAAACTTTTATTATTGTATCAAATAGATTCCCCTCCCCCACCCACCCCCCAAATGGATATTCGGTGTCGTTTTGAGTTTAAATATCAACATATAATCATATTCAGATCTTTTTAGACACTAGTCCTGTTTGTAAAACTCACCAGTAGCAGTTTCGGGGGGGGGGGGGGGATTAACCGAAAAAAAATAAGTTCGCCGACTCCTTCCGCGAGTGATTGAACGAAACTGCGGTTACATCCCAAAAGCGTTAAACTCAACATCAAACGACGCCGGGTTACAATTTTGTATGTTCTCTTTTGGATTCTCAAACTTAAGAATTATAATTATATTTAATTTTCATGTCTTGTTAACTTACGCAAACCGGCGTCTGACAGCCTATCGACCGGCTCTTTGAGAAGCACTGATTTTAAAAAAAAAAATTTTAAAGTCATTAAATAAATTTTAAGTGACCAAATATTTCAGTGGAAGTTTTATTTAAAGTTACACTTTCGATGTGACGTCGCAGTTCTTCAACCCCCTCCTACCCCCCCACGTCACGCATCGTCACAAAAGTGTGACCCCCCTCCCCCCCTATGTGCGTGACGTCATTTATGGACGGCCCCCTGGCAATTGTTTCTTCAATCATTCGGATTTGAAATTAGCTGTCTACACAATTTATTATTTATATTAAAGACTAATTAAAAGGCATTTTATAAGCTTTAAAAGCTGCAATGAACGAGACAATAAACTTTTATTTTATTTAAACAAAGAAAATATTCCTTTTTATTTTAGTGACCCAAGTATCTTTTAATTTGTGCTTCGTGACTTCTTGAAGAAAAGAACGTGATATCTTTTAATGTTGCATAATTATTTTTTAATTAGAGGATCAATTTCTCAAATTATGTTACAGGTTTAAAAAAAAATATTCGTTATTACAGAAGAAAAACTAAAATTAATAAGTATGAATAAGATTTATAGAGCATTTTATTTTGTCGACTACCCATATCGATAATTAATGAAAAAGAAGGTTGCTGTCTCACTTTCCTACATGCACCTAGCGCTTATATTCATCTCTAAATTTTAAGAACATATGAATCATAAAACGAAATATTGTGACATTTGTATCATATTAACCCCGTAACAAATCACTATTATAACGCACTTTTTAAATCATAAAAATGAGTAGTAAGACTTCAATCTGTTGTTTACAAGAAATATAAAAGGTTAATTGATGCTATTCCTTCGAAACTTTATAGTTTCGACAACTACTACCCTTGTGTCTGAAATTCGCTTCATTGATAACGGATAAAATAGAAATATACGTTTATGTCTGAATAAAAGCAAACCCACTTTTTTTATTGTTAAACGCCGTATTTCTCTTTGTGGAGCTTCACTTCAAGAGTGTGGGTAAGGGTGAAATAAGATTTTAAAAGGAGGCTTTTCAAACGCGAGATATTTAGAATTTTGAAGCCAAACACCCCCTATTTATTGCCTTTTTAAAGGAACAATCTTACAAGTTTTTAGTCTCAATTTTTAGTAACGCTTCTTCTGTCGAGAAGGGGTGGTATCTACGCGGCTCGACAGACGAGTAAGGTCGTGGAGCAGACCATGGCCTGAAACTGATAACTCCAGGCATGGAATGCCAAAGTCAGGGGTTAGTTGTTAGGTGCTAGTCTCAAATGATTACTGTCGATGTACGGATCTTAGACAAAGCATTTAGATGCAATGCCGATGATGAAAACCAGATTATCAATTGAGGGTCATGTTACTCCGAAGTGACCGTGTCGTCCCTCTCAATTAACTAGCAACGCCACTGAGCGGTGTTGGTTTAGAGCCAGGAGCGCCAGTATGGATTAGCAAAAGGTACCGCTAGGAACGCATTGGACGTCAGCTCTGAGGAAACCTTCCAGTGGGGGTTACACTACGGTCAAAACCATTCAGACTCGTAAGCTTTGTCGGGATGGCGCCGAAGTGAAAGCGAGTCGAAGTAGAAACAAATTCCACCACTCCCTCGTGAGGTCAAATTAGTTGGTGGCGTTTTCGACCTATTGTCCTGGTCGCCCAGGTTGCCGCTTCTAGAAGCGTCCGCTTTAGAGTGGGTGCTTCTAAGAGTTTACGTCCCTTGGGGGCAGGAGAGCTGAGGCGGATTTCCGGGATGCTCCATGAAGAGCACAGGCTCAGGACTGCTTACTTTCTTCCCCATGTAGGATTTCAGTAAGCCTTCTTGAAGTGATGAAAAAATACGCAGTTAGCAAAACATTAAAGTCTCTGTCGGGAAAAAATACATGAACAAGTCACCTCGTGTGGTTTTTGTCGTCTCTATTAATGGTGATGTCTCGTATTTCTAATGCCTGATATATGTGATTGGTAATGGTATTTGGGTTTATTCATTGTATTTTAAAATTGTATAATTATTGTTTTTCCTTGTAGTTATTTTCTAAAGTCTTACAATTTTTAAAATTTATTTTTTCTTCAGTGATGACTTAATGTTTTAAAATAATGTATAAAAATTAAATATAATTGATTAATCGATTAATAGATAAAAATGCTAATTAATTAAAAATGTATATCGATTAAAATTCAATTATATTTTTTGAAAATATTGCTAGTTTTTTTTCCAATTTTATAATCTTCTATACTAGTAAAAGGGAAAGCCTCAATGACTGATTCATGGATTCATCACTATTTCTACAACTTCCCGTGTAGGTAGAGTCATGAAACTTTGGGAAGTTGTTTGGTACTCTCTCAACGACAATTGGCGAAAAAGAATTTTAAAATACTCGCTCATGTGGGGTTTGGGGCCCAAAACCTTTTTTTCCTTATTTAAGCTCTGTAAAAAATGAAATCACCAATTTTCCTATTTTCCGTGTAGTTAGAAGCTAGGGTCGGGCATTAACAGGTTAAGGTTGGCAAGCTATTGTGGTAAAGGGTAGTTTGCAGGTAGATGACCACTATGTGAATGTTTCGTGACCAACACTACGTCGATTGTTTCCCCCACCAACGTTCACTTGCTTTGTTTTTATTACTTTGTGCTGCGTTTTATGCCCGTTCTTTCTTTGCATGATCCATGAGCAAGAGTGCGGCGTATGCTACACCGCGGGGCGTATCTAGTTATTATTTATTTAAATGAACGTATTCAATTAAAAAGGTTATATTCCTTATTTCTTTCATATTAGAATGAATTTCCTGTTACTTCACAACATTTGGGAGCAATAGAAATACCGCGACTTAACTCATTTCCTGAAACAATGAAGCGGAACTTAAAGGGGTCTATACATTGTATAAAAATATAATTAATAGAAGTTAATTGATCAATCAATTAATTATTTCCCGATTTATCAAACAATTTTTTTTATCAATACCAGCCCTAATTATAATCTTTTAAAAATAAAATATTTGCACACAAATTTTAGTATCTAATTAGATTTGCGTATTTTTTAAAATCAAATTTGTAGCATAATTGTTTTTAATATATTAAGATCATTTTGTATATCAACATTATTCTAGTCACACAAAAAAAAAACAAGTTCATTAATTGAGTTAATAAAAACAATTAGAATCTATGTCACACTCTTTAAGATTGTATAAATTATTTTATAGGGAATACATTTTATCATGAGAAATGCCGGCATAAGATACACTTTAATTATGTCCTTCGGAAAACTTATCTCATCCGTTACAGACGCTCTTTCTGTACAGAGGATTATTGCGTCCTACGTTTATCTATGGCTGGTGTTTGTTATTGTATTCTTATTAGAGTTTTAAATGATGATAAAGTGTTGGCTTTCCTGGTTTCTCCACGCAACCCACCCACGCCCGAATACCGGACTGGAAGAAAGAACATTTGTATGTGTTTGTTCTTGCATATGGTATACCAGTACCGCCGAGAGGGGGGCAGGGGGGGAAATGCCCAGGGGCCCGGCGAGTTTTAGGGGCCCGGACTAGGCTCGCAAATCAACTTCTTTCTTATTTTGCTAGCAGAGGCCAAAATAACGGCAGCAGCTATGTCGTCTGAAAAGGAATCCTTGTTTTGTTTTCCATGCAGATTATTTAGTGAAGTTGCCGTATCTTGCAGATCAATTTTGTCAAGTGATCAAGGATGGTCTAAACAACATACGTGGCGTAAGTTGTACGATAAAATACCAGCTCACGAGAAAAGTGACGGTCATAAAAATGTTATATAAAGTGGAGAGATTCAGAAAGAAGATTTCTCTTTGGAAAGAATATAGAGTCTCTGATTGATAAAGAAATTGCTACAAACGTGAAATACGTCAAACGAAATTTAGCAGTGGTTTTATTCTTTGGGCGAAAGAGGACTTGCTTTCAGAGGTTCATCCAACAAAATTGATGACCATGATAATGGAAATTTCTTGGAATTATAGAACTGTTAGCTCAGTTTGATCTTTTTTACAAGAGCATGTTTCTAAAGTTCAAAAATCTCAAAAACTAGGACAACGCCTTCAGGTCCATTATCTATCAGCAGATTCTCAAAATGATTTTATCGAAGCATGCAGCTCAATAGTTGTTCAAGAAATTTTGGCAGAGAGAGAAAGATCAAAGTATTTTTCAATGATGGTAGATGCTACGCCAGATTGTTCTCATACAGAACAAAGTATTTTTGTTCTGAGAAATGTACTAAACTGCAATTCAACATTTTTTGTCAAAGAACGCTTCTTGCATTTTTTTATTATAACAAAAAAAAACTGGCCAGGATTTTGCAGATATGATCAAATATGAACTGGAGAAAAAAAAATTAGTTTAGATGATTGTCGAGGTCAGGGATATGACAACGAATCAAATACGGCAGGAAAGTTTAAAGGAGCACAGGCAACCATAGCACATTCATATCCTCTAGCGAAATTTTCAAATTGTGGCGCGCATAGTTTAAATTTATGTGGTATGCATGCTTCAGAATGTTGTAATGACGTTATAACTTTTTTCGGAACAGTTCAAAAATTGTATAATTTCTTTGCGTACAGTCCTCAATGATGGGAAATTCTACAAAGATTAACTGGATGCTCACTGCATAATCTTTCTCAAACTAGATGGTCGGCACGTGTGGAGGTGTGAAACCTATTGCAAAGCACCTGCCAATTATCAAACACGCAATTATTAAATGTAAAGAACTAAATTTGTCATCAGAAAGTAAGACTGAATTGCAAGGAATTGAGCATTATATGAAATCATTCAAGTGTGTTTTAATGGCTACAATATGGCTCAAAATCTTAGTTGCTGTAAACAATCGAAACAAAGTTATTCAAGCCAGAGAAGCCACACTTGATGTAGAAGTAGAAAACATTGACAGTCTGCTTGGAGAGCTGAAGGATCTACGTGATAAATGGGATGTTTTGCTAGCAGAATCCAAAATAACGGCAGCAGCTATTTCGTCTGACTTGCCATGTGAAACAGAACTTCCAGAAAAACGCCAAAAACGACGAAAACTTTTTTATGAAGAAAGTCAACATATGCCAGAAGAGAGTGCACATGAAGTGGATGATGATTTTAAAGTAAACGTTTTCTATAAACTTATTGATAGTGTTATATCTGGTTTAACAGAGCGTTTTCAATTGGCTAGGGATATTAACAATTCTTTCAATTTTCTGTGGTTGTTTCCAGAAATCGGAGAAACTGATCTGGAAAAGAAATGTTCTAATTTCTGCGAAGAATATGACAAAGATGTAAGCAGCGACTTAATTGAAGAAGTAAAACATCTAAAGTCAATTTATTTAAATAGCATACAAAGTGAAAATATTCATCCCATAAAGCTGCTGAATAAAATTTACCAGTTGAAGTTGGAATCTATATTCCCAAATATTGCTATTGCATTACGGATCTTTAGTACAATTCCTGTAACAGTTGCAGAAGCTGAAAGAACATTCAGCAAGCTAAAGCAAATAAAAAGTGTGCAGCGATCAACCATGAAGCAAGACCGATTGAACGGTCTTGCAACTCTTGCGATTGAGCATGATTTGGCGAAGTTATTAAATTTTGATGATGTTATTAACAATTTTGCTTTAGCCATATCAAGAAGAGTTTGTTTTTAAAAACAATAAATACAAATTTGTACAATTAAACGGTTTTATAGTTTAATTTAAACAATAAACTTAAAATACAAATTTTTTCAAATAACAACTGAATAATTATAAAACCATACCTTGTATGATGTATTTGTCTAACTTATCTAAAGTATAAGTACAAAGTATATGATCTGTGAATTTTTAAAATTCTTATGACCTAAAGATACTTTAGAGGTTTATGCCCGGGGGCCCGTGACAGCCCTGCCTAGGGGCCCGAAATTTCTGTCGGCGGGCGTGCGGTATACAGTGGCGGATTTAGCTATTTAGCAGGGGGGCGGGTCACCCCCCCCCCCGCACCCCTGTTTGGTCTAAAATGGCGCCCCCCTTTAGACGCCCTTAATGAACACTAAAAAGGTGTAACTAGGGCTGAAAAAAAGATTGTTAAACACGAAACTTTTAATCAATCACATAACTGCAATACGACAATATTGGCTTGCTAAAAATCGTTTTTCAAAACAGTAAAATCGGGTTTGGTCAGTTAGGAGCGTCTCTAAGTGGAAAAGAATAGAGAAGCATTGAACCGAATTATAGGCGTGACGTTGTTTTAGCAAAACAGAGGACAAAGAAAAAAATCTTGCTTTATTGATGGTAGTTGTAGAAATACTGGAAATTTTCGTTAAATGTTTATTAGCCAACTATGATTTAACTTTGGACATTCATCTTAAGTTTAAAAAGAAAAATGAAATTTATTTAAGTAATGATGTCCAAATTGATTTAATTCAATCATTTGCGCCTGCATTAACAGCAGCAATGTATAATAAAGTTAAGTCATCACATTTTGTCACATGATAGTAATTAACATATTAGTAATAAAAAGAGATTACGTGACGAGTAAATGATAGATGGCGCTAGATGGCGCTAGTGGTAGTTAATGGTCGAGAGAAAAGTGTGTATGAAGCCGGCATGGCTCTTAACTGATATTATTCATGATGTATAAAGTTTAAATACTATTGGTGTTGAATTTAAGTTTCAAAGTCGACAAAGGAGTTATGAGTGTTCATAGAAGCATGGAGTCTGTCAGGGATGTACGCCTACAAGTTGCCTTGAATATACAAGTAACTAGCTACATATGATTTATTAATATCATAAGAGTCTAAGAGATAGCACGTGACATTTGATGTCAGAAAAGGTGTTACATTTTGGTGTCAGAAGTTAAACTTATGCTTACAGATCGACGAAGTAAAAAAGAAAACATTATGCTGACAGATCGTCGAAGTCAAAAAAACAACTTATGCCAACAGATCGACCAAGTGATTCATCAAATTTATAGAAGGTCAGAGTAAGAAAAAGATGGCGACCATGCTAAATGGGAAGGTCAACTGAGTGGCAAAGCAAAACCCCAATTGCAATAAAAAAAAGAATTTTGACAGTAAAGTCAACGTTAGACAGAACTGTGTCAATGTGAACATTGGAGTTCATCTGCCACAGTACATAGAAAATTTCAAGGTTTGTGTTGTGTAAGAGATCGGCAGTTCCACAATCACACAGATTGATATTAATCAACAACTAGAGTCAGAGTTCAAGGGCTGACCTACATACATCGCTGAACACGGGCTTACAGCACATCTGCACTGCAAACAGTAGGCTTGTGACGTCACGTCGACTTGCTTCGCTACAGTCCTACAACTCTATGTGACAGTTTCTACTCCTGCTGAACTCTACGTCATTAACCGGAAGTGTGCCAGGACTACACACTAGTAAACGTTTTTTTTTCCCCAGCAACTGGATGTAAACAATCAACACAACACAGCTAACATATAAAGACAGTAGACTATGAACTGTATAAACAATTATTAGAAGCCCGGTGAGTGATATATCAAGAGTCTCTTTTGTGACAGTAAACAATTAACATTATTATCTTTAAAAGTACAAACAGAACTGATTCGGACAAATTCATTTGCTCGTACTAGAACTGTGAAAGACAATTCAAGTCAATAGACTCAATTAGTATTAATTTCAGAAAATATTCCAAATTCATATCTTGATATGTGTATTAATTTAAACTCGAAATTTCTAACCACTTTATCTTTTTTGTCAACCCGAGGGAGCGTATATCTTATCTTAGATATACAGACGCTCCTTCTATGCAGAAGATAATTGCGTCCACAGACCATGAGGGATGATCTGTTGGCAAGTGATGCAGCGGTCACAGGCCACGGCTATCGGGGTTCCACGCATTACCCCAGCCGCCTAACTATTGTCTAGTTAGGTACCCATTCGGAGCTGGGTGACTCGGGGACTCCTCAGGCCCAGAGAACAAATCCTCACTTTCGTGTGAATTCGAACTCGTGACCATCAGTATGACAGTCGAAGGCGCTACATCTCGGCCACCACGCTTAGTATATTTAAGATCCTGTGTGTGGATACTTTGTTGCCTCATTTTGCCTAAATATAATTTAATGGTTTCACTTAAATGTATCACTTTTTGTATTACTATACATTAACATTTTTTATTTCCACATATATTTTTGAATTTAGAATTCAGAACTTTTATTGTGTGTGTATTATCATTGAATTAATTGATTTATTTATGATATATGCATTTTAAAATATAAATTTGTATTACATAGAGTGTATTGATACATTACACTTAACTTAAATTCATTACTTGGTTAATAAATGAGATTAACAAGGGATTTATATAAAGAATTCACTGCAGTAGCGAAAGAATTTGGCTTAACTGGACAAGAAATGAAAAATTTTGTTGAAGAAAAAGTAAAAGAATCTAAAGAAGAAGAGAAGCTAAGAATACCAACAGAAAAAGAAAAAACAAAAAGAAGCTGAAGAAAAAAACAGACAAAAACAAATAAATGAAAGAGAAGAAAGAGCTTCAAAAAGAGAACTTGAACAGCTTAAAAATGATAACTTAAAATTACAAATTGAACTAAAGAACAAAGTCTATAATCCTGGTGATGACTCAAAAGAAAAGCCAGCACCAAAGGATACAATCAACGTAAGAAAATATGATGCCAAAATAGAAAAAATGGATGTCTACTTAGACTACTTTGAATCCGTTATGGAAATAAAAGGTTATAATGAGTTAGATTGGGCAACACAATTAATGACTCATTTAACAGGTGAAGTATTCGAAGCTTAAAATAGTATAGCTCAAGAAGACTAACACATATATCAAAATGTCAAAAACAAACTTTTACCACAACTCCAGATACAGAAAATATGATCAGCCATGGAGAAGGAATGATCACCAAGATGTAAAGGACACAGAAATAACTGAATAAGAAACAACAAGATCAAGTTATACAGTTGCCATAATTGATAATCATGGAAAACCTAGATTTTACCCAGTATACATTAATAACAGAAAATGTATGTGTCTACGAGATTCTGGATGCACTACAATAGTTGCACACAGTAGAATGGTACAAGAAGATGAATATGATGGTCAGAAAGAGACAATAATAATGGCAGATGGCACTAAAAGAGAACTGCTATTGTATACATCTACTCACCATGGATCCAAGGTAAAGTTCTTTCAAGAGTTTTACAAGTCGCCATTTGTGACCTCATAATAGGAAACATTGAAGACGTTGTTGACTATTCGGATGAAATTAATAAAGAATGATACAACAAAAATACTCAAATATGTGCTAGTGTACAAACCAGAGGCTCCATAAAAAGAAAAGAAGAATTAGACATTGATGTTAAAGACAACATATCCTTAGGAAGCCAAGCTATGTCAAAACAAGACTTCAAAAAACTTCAAGAAGAAGATAAAACATTAACTGAAATAAAAATGAAACTTGCCAAAGATGATGTAACAGGCAAAAATAAATATTATCAGCTGGACAAGGGCATATTGATAAACATTACACAAGCAGGAAAATTAAGAAGAATAGTCATGCCTGAGAAGTTACACGAAGCTATTATAAAAATGACACATGACAGTCCTTTAGGTGGACATATGGGTGCCAAGAAAAGAATTGCTACAATAGCAGAAAATTTTGACTGTCCCAAAATGAAGAAACAAATATACAGTACATCAAGAAGTGTACAGTGTGCTTGAAACACAATCCCAAAGATGGAAAACACACAGCACCAATACAAGCATCTGACAAGGCAAACTTCATATTTGAGAAAATTGCTATTGACCTAATAGGACCATTAAAGAAAATGTCAAGGAAAAAAACACAGGTATGCTTTTACCATAGTGGACATAGCCACCAGATGGGCTGAAGCTGTTCCATTGAAAAGAATAGATGCAGAAAGCATATGTAATTCATTACTCAATGTTTTAAGGAGATATGGTTTTCCACAAACCATACTCTCAGATAATGGAAGCCAATTCAAGAGACAGATGACACAAGCTATAATGAAAATGCTAAACGTTGCATAGGTATTCGGCACAATTTACCATCCACAATCAAATAAAGTAATTGAAAGACTCAATAAAACAATTAAAAACATGCTAGTAAAAGTCACAATAGATCATGAAGATAAATGGCATGAGTACCTACCTTCAGTACTATTTGCATATAACAGTAACAAACATGAAGGCACTGGCTTTAGTCCTTTTCAATTAATGTTTTAGCAAAACCCTGCAAGTCCTTTGAAAAACTTCAAAGACAGACTTATAAACAAGCAAGATGCCATTGAGGACAGATATCAATTAATGTCCGAAACCAGAGATAAAATACTATACAGTATAGAAATAGCAAAGCAAAGACTAATCAAACAGAGTACAAGACACAGAGAAATAAAAAATAAACACAGACAAATAAGATAATTTGAGCCAAAACAACATTTGCTGAAAAGTTGATATAAAAAATGGTATTATTATAATAAAATATTATTATCATCCTTAGGGGCCGTCCATAAAGTACGTCATGCTACAGAGCGTAGAGGGGTTGTAGAAAAGTGTGACAATTTATGACAGGGGGGGTGTTCGGCCGTGTGTGATGTCACTGTGTTTTATATTAAATTTTAAGTATTAATTTATTTTAAAAAATAGTTTTGTTCAAAATAGGGGGGGGGGGAGTTCCGAGATTTGTGACAGTTTGTGACAAGGGGAAGTGGGGTTTAAAATGGTCAAAAATAGCGTGATGTACTTTATGGACGGCCCCTAAATCCTAATTCGAAAAGAATTTTTCCTAGTGTATTTTAGTAAGCATGTATGGGTTCAGGCGAACGTTTTTATTTAAGAAACGCCATTTTTAGGCTTTAACATGCTTTTAAAGAACAATTTTCATTTAAGGAAGCCTTCTGTCATTTGAAAATACAAATATTTATCAGCTAAGAACAAAATGTTTTATTTCGGTTGCAAAATTTTTTGCGACACTTTGTCTGCTTTGGGATACGAAGGAAATTGAGATTGGAAAAAATGCCAAGGAGATACTGTATTATAATGAGAAATGAATGGGACATATGACATCTGCTATGAAATAGTTTTAGTTTGAAAAAAGGCTAATAGCACGAAGCACAATATACCAGTAAAGTCAAAAATTAATAAACAGTGAAAATGCTCGTTGGCATTGTGTCTTTCAATTGCTCATGGCCGTTGTTCTATTTCTTGCTGAGCTTAGCATGACCATAGTTTAGTCAATAAACTAAATTATGCACACAATGGAAACTTTTTTGGTGTCGTTGAATTCCTGGAAAAACTTGATTCGGTTTATCAAGAGCATATTCGAAGAATGCAATCAGATAAAATTAACGATTACTACTTGGGAAAAGGAATTCAAATCGTACTCATTTCGTTGATGGGAAATAATGTAAAGAAAATTATTGCAGAAATAGTAAAAACCAGCTAAATGATTTTTAGTAATACTTCATTGCACGCCAGCCCAACGTGAACAAAAACAGATGTCACTGACAATTTGCTATGTAATCCCAGGAGGTGAATATTCTGAAGCAATTCATAAGCACTTCATACGTTTTCTAGAAGTAGAAGAAAGTACTTATCAACACCTGCTTGATGTCTTTCTATTGGAACTGAAAAAAATTAGCTTAGATGTTTCTGATATCCACGGTCAATGATAAGACAACGGCGCTAACATGAAGAGCCCGAGTCAGGCGTACACGCTCGTCTGTTACTCTTAAGCTTTGTGACGTCATATTTGAGGAGGTTATAACTTTTTGGACGACCCTTTCGGCCCTGAGCCCCGCTCATCTTTTGCTACCTTGGGCCCCGCATACTCTAGGGCCGGCCCTGGGTATATGTGTATAAGTGGGGGATATTGAACATTGTTTAATGTGTTAAAGGGAAAATTTTGAGTGTTAGCTTGAAAGTTAAATAATTTCAATCTAACTAACAAATAATAATTGACTCAAATTTAAGATCTTACACAAATATTTACAGAGAATTTTTGTCATTACCCTAGACTGCCCTAGATGGTGAAAACGTGTATTAAATTATCAATGCAATTAATGCGCTCATAGTTAATTCTCAATTTCATTACAAGCCACAGAAACTAATGCCGGTTCTTAAATTTTTTAAACTATATTTATGGTCTTTATTGAGCAAAAATCGTATAAAACAAAGTTCTCCATCTATCTCATTTAAAAGGACCAATTTCGGGGGGAGCAAGGTAACTCGTAACCAGAGATCCTAATTTTTAAATACCAGCAATTTACTCATTTAATTTTGAGTAATCCTATAATCACTATTTTACAGTTTCATTTCTGACCCCCATCCCTCATCGGAAAAACAATTTACTCATGAACAATATGTTATGAAACCAGTACTAGATACAAACATTTCAGATGTAACAGTAATAGAGGTATCGCAATGAGTTTAATTTTTCATCTAACACTAACCTGTGTCGTCGTTTTGATTAGTTTTTTCCTACCAAAGTTTCATGTTAAACACTAAAAGCTTATCTTGACTTTAACAAAAAAAATTATAATTATATATTACTTACAAAAGTGTTTCATTTTAATCCTTAAATTACTCTCGGTTCTTTTCGTTTGTCTGGTACCGTTTCCACAGAGAATCGTGTATTTATAAGCCAGGTTTTGATACGCCGCCGTTAGGAAGAAGTTGGTCGCTTTGAACTATAAATATGGTAAGTGAGGGCTAAAGGGGCGGAGCTTTGTGCATGCATGTCAATATACAGCATTTATTAGGACAAACTTTAACTGCTTAAGTATGAGATTGTGGATGGCATAGATGAGTTTCCCAATACCTATAATTTTGTTGATTATTTCCTAACCTCTTTGATATCCTTGCCCTGTATTATATCTTACAAGATGACCCGGGGTGTAGTATACGCCGCAGACTTGCTCTTCATATATAGTGCAACAAACGGGGGAGGGGTGAGAGAACTGACTCAATCAGCAGCATGAATTAATGGAAAAAACACAACCCGTAAAAACCAAGTTTCTAACTATTAATCCCTTATATATGAAACAAAACTAAAAGTATTAATAATATTCCAAACAGTATGCACTGAGCAACAAACAAAAATATACAGACTGAACGTCACTGAACAGAATTGGTGTAAAAAGGGGATGAGTCGGGTTGGGGGTGTGGCCACTCATGGCTGGAGCAGACTCCAGCAAACAGCCCCAGCAAACACGTCAATGTCAAGAACAGACGGCTAACACACATTTATATAGAGATAACCTAACAGTGCATTAATTTAACTAGGGTAAATTCGGTCTATCGGAAATTTTGAGACAATGTTTTTTTTAGGTGACACGAGTCTATGTGAAAAATTTCAGCTCGATGGCATTACTGGAAATTGGAAATTTTTGAATTTTGTTTTTCCGCCATTCCGATGGACGAACGGACCAAGACAGATCCGGCGGTGAAGTTAATATAAGGGATTTTAAAACAAAGTTTTAGACTATAAATCCCTTATATATGAATAGAAATAAAGTTATTGATTATGTTCAAACATTTAGAAACTGAACGTGACTAAACTCACTTGAGGTAAAGAGGAGACGGGTAGGGTGGAGGTTTGGTCACCAATGGCTAGCGTTAACTCAATCCAATACGTGAATGTCAACAACAGAAGGCTTTCATTCATTTATATCGAGATAAACTAAAAGTGCTTTATTTTAATTACGGTACGTTCGATCAATCTGAGATTTCGATATAATGCATTGATAGGTGACACACGTCTATGGACTAAATTTCAGCTCGATGGTATTACGGAAAGTGGGTCATTTTAAAATCCCTTATATTAACTTCACCGCCGGCTCTGTCTTGGTCCTTTCGGGAGGGCGGAAAAATAAAAATGACCCATTTCCGTCATGCTATCAATCTGAAATTTTGCACATAGCCTAATGTTACCTAACAATGCATTGTATTAAAATTTCAGATCGATAAAATGGACCGTTATTAAATTAATGCACTTTTAGTTTATCTCTATAAATGTAGCCGGCTAAGGTTGCCATTCGCATGTTTGCTGGAGCTCAGTCTCGCCATGTGTGACCACACCCCCACCCCAACTTGTCCCCTTTCTACACCAGATCAGTCACATTCCCTAGTCTGTAAATTTTTGTTAGACGCGCAGTTCATATTATTTTGAATAAAATGAATACTTTTAGTTCTGTCTCAAGTATAATGGATTCAAAAGCGGCAAAAGCTCTAGCTACGCCAATGAGCCAGTCTTCTATATAAATAACAGGTGATGTAACCATCATGTACACCGTTGTCATGTATATTTTTAAATTTAAGGCAAAACAAATTGCAAATTATGTTAACCATGTTTCAAGACAGAAATTCATTTTTAGTTGTTGATTGATATATATTTAACATTTAATATACAACGTTATTTCATATAATGGTTTTAAGTATAATATTATAGAATTCCTAAGTAAATAGTAATCATTACTATCATCGACTGTCGTACCGATGGTGACTAGTTCGAATCCACGCAAAGGCGAGTATTTGTCCCCGGGGCCTGAGGAGTCCCCGAGTCACCCAGCTCTGAATGGATACCTAACTAGACAATTGTTAGGCGGATGGGGTAATGCATGGATCCCCTATAGCCGTGGCCTGTGACCGCTGCATCACTTGCCAACAGATCATCTCTCATGTTCTGTGGACGCAATTATCTTCTGCATAGAAGGAGCGTCTGTATATCTAAATTAAAATTAAATTAACTTTATATCTATCAAAACTTTAATGATAATAAACAATGGATACAAACAAAAGAAATCAAACATTTAAAAATATTTGAATCATTTTGTTAAAAAACATAATTGGAGCGTGGCAAAAGATTTCATTGACGTATTCGCATTATAATAGAGCACTCTTTTTGCTTTTATAACATTAAACCTCTATAAATATCACTTAGGAAAAATTTTGGACATATAAGTTTCATTTTAAAAAAAGAGTGTGGCAAATTAAGACTCAACATTTCGCTCTAACAATTTTTCTTTTTCTACCTATAGTAACATATTACAAAATCAAACTTCATTAAAAAAAATCCCATCTTTACTAATAAAAGTGAAAGCCCTCACTGACAGACTGACTCATCGCTAATTCTCCGACTTGCCGTGTAGGTAGAAGCATGAAAGTTTGGGAATTTGTTGAATACACTCTCACAACGAAAATTGGCGAAAAAGAAATTTAAAAATCTCGCTCCTGTGGTGTCGGGGGCCCAAAAATATTTACATTGTAAATTTTTTGAGCACATGCTTCCGACGTTAATTGGCAAAAAACAAAAAGTTAAATTCCCCACTCATGGGTGCCAGTGTAACAGGCCAGATTAAACCCCTCTTCAGAAAATACCCGGGTATATTCTGGTCAAGGATTTAATCTGGCCTGTTAAACCGGGGCACCAAAAACGGGTTTTTCCTTATATGAGCTTTATAAAAATTGAAAATCACTAATTCTCCTATATCCCGTACAGGTAGAAGCATGAAACTTTGGAATTTAAATTAGTACACGCTCCCCCCCCATCCCCATAAAAAAGGCACAAAAATGTTAAACTTCCCTCTCATGGGGGAGCGGAGGCCCAAATATAGTTTTTCTGATATTAAAAAACCGACTTATTACTAATTCTCCAACTTCCCGTGTATGTTGAACCATGAAACTTTGGGAAGTTGTTGGATACCCTCTCACAACGAAAATTGGCGAAAAAGAATTTTGAAATTCACACTCATGTGGGCTGGGACCCCAAAAACTTTTTTTCCCCCTGATATGAGTTATTTACAAATTGCAAATAATGAATTCTCATATTTCCCATATAGGTAGAAGCATGAAACTTTGGAAATTTTTCTAGTTCAAGCTCCCGACGTAAATTTGAAAAAGGAATGTTAAAATTCCCTCTAATTGGGGCCTGGGGCCAAAATATATTTTTTCTTTTATTACAAACCGACTTATCACTAATTCTCTGATTTTCCGTGTAGGTAGGAGCATGAAACTGTGGGTAATTTTCAAGTGTCCTCTCACAACGAATGTTGGTGTCAAGAATTTTGAAATACACACTCATGTGGGCAGGGGCCCTAAAAGCGTTCTTCTTTAATATGCTTTCTAAAAATTGAAAATCACTAATTCTCCCGTGTAGGTAGACTCATGAAACGTTGGGAATTGATAATTAAACTTTCACGATAGTAGTAGGTGAAAAAATAATTTAAAATATCCCTTCCGGGGGGCCAGGGTGGGGCCCAAATGTAGTTTTTTTCCTAATATAAACAATATAAAAACTGAACATAACAATTCTCACGTGTGAAGCATGAAACTTTGAGAAGTTGTTGAGTACAATTTCCAGATGAAAGTTGGCAAAATAAAGTGGTAAAATTCCACTCATAGGGGGCCGGTGACTAAAATATATATATTTTTTTTATTATTAAAAACGGACTCATCACAAATTATACAATTCATCGTGTAGGTAAAAACAATTTTTAAAAATTTGGTACATTCTCAAAACAAAAATTGGCGTAAAATATTTTTAATGCACACTCAATAGGGCCGGGGCCCCAAAAACGTGTTTTCCTTATATGTGATATAATCAAATTTCAAGTCCATAATTCTATTTACCGAATAAGCAAACGCATGAAACTTTGGGGGTTTGTTAAATACACTTGCACGATAGTGAACAATTATTTAAAATATCACTTCCTGGGGGCGGGGGCCTAAATGTATTTTTTCCTAATATTATCTATGTAAAAAGTAAAAATCACTATTTCTCCCATTCCACATGTAGGTAGAAGCATAAAAAATGTGGAAGTTGTTGAATACCTTCACACGGCGAAAATTGGCTTTATGTAATTTTAAAATTTACTTTCATTGGGGCCGGAAAAAGCGTGTTTTTTTCCAATAAGTGCTGTATGCAAATTAAAAAGCAATATTTTCCTATTTCTCAAATAGGTACCGCATGAAACATTGGGGGTTTATTATATACACTTCCACGACGACAGCAGTTGAAAAAATACTTAAAATATCCCTTCTTGGGCACAGTTGACCCAAATATAGTTTTTTTATGCACTCACTCATTCATCACTAATTCTCCACAGCAAAGCGGGTAAATTGCTAGTCTATCATAAATAGCTGTACCACACTAAATATACAATCACTGTGTGTACATCTATCTCATTATTACCTATATTTTTATATCAATCTGTATTCAACTTTGACACATACGTTATTGCATACATGTCATTATATTATCGTCATACAGGTCTATTCGTTGTCATTCTCAACATTCTATAGTTCTATTAAGAAGTCTACTCACTAACAATCCGACAATATTCAGATCTACTCAGTAGTCGACTCGCTGTCAAGTGACTTTCATGCTCTGTTGAACTATACACAAGGCATGCCCCTAACATGACTATCATATAAAAAACTGACTCAAAAATTCTCTAAGATTTGATGACCGCAGAGATTTTTTATGGTATGATCCTACACTCGTTCTCGTAAATAAGCCCTTGTCAACTAAATAAGCCCTTGTCAACTAAATAAGACCTTGTTAACTTAATAAGCCCTTGTCAAATAAATAAGCCCATGTCAACTAAATAAGCCCTTGTCAACTTAATAAGCCCTTGTCAACTAAATAAGACCTGGTCAAATAAATAAGCCCTTGTCAATTAAATAAGCCCTTCTCAAATAGATAAGCCTTTGTCAACTAAATAAGCCCTTGTCAACTAAATAAGTCCTTGTCAACTAAATAAGCCCTTGTCAACTATTTAAGCCCTTGTCAACTAAATAAGCACTTCTCAGCTAAATAAGAACCTCTCACCTAAATAAGCAATTCTCACCTTAATAAGCGCATGTCACAATTGTAGCTAGGGCATTGGGATAATTCGACCATCAACTTGTATTTCCCTTTTACCATCGACATCTTCTCGGTTGTCTAAGATTCTACTTGATTATGTGCTCTTGTGTACTTACTTATAGATGTTTACTTTACATTATACTAACTGATATAATGCGTTAAATATTATATGTTATATTTTCCTTTATAGATGTATGCGCGAAATATTTACCTGAGTAATCACTGTAACCTAAATGTACCACATAAATTCCGCTAATAAACATCCTACAATTCACATATTCCGTTGTCAGTGTTTGCCTTACAATTAACAAGAAACATCTTTGGGGAATGATTCATTACACTGGATTAGTTGCAGTTTTAAATGCAGCATGGCCCCCTACACTCCAAGCCTGTGGGATGCTGCGGGTTTTTTCCGTGTGGCCTCTCGTCGCAGTACCTCGCCATTTCAACATCTCTATACATAGCTGGTTGTGCTTCGCAGAGCTTCACCTTTCAGTTTATCAATGTCGACATTGTTTCAGTTTTTCTTATCCTTTGTCAATCAACCCAAAGTAAGAATAAAATGGCTGAAAATGTGTATTTATTTCTTATATTACCATAAATATGTTTGATTTTGGTTAAAAAATAAATTTTATACTTTGAAGCCCCCATAATTAAAGATTTTAGAACCCAGCTGATATAAGTTTATCTTATAAATTTATTTTCATCTTCATTTTTTCAAATAATTTTCTTTTCATAGAGACAGTTTTATCAGAAACAAACTATTTAAAATAATTATAAAATAATATATCGAGAAATTAGTTCTTCGAGGCGGAGTGCTACTCTCTTAATATGATGATTTCGACTAAATACCATCAATGGACATATCATTCTTTATAGATTCTTATCTAGTAAACATAAACAAAAAACTATCATTAAAACTAATTAAGTATCATTTCAATTATCATCTCTCTCTCTCTGTGTCTCTGTCTTTCTCTCTCACTTTCTCTCTTCTTATCCTTTTTCTTCTTCTATTTCTTCATTTTAAATCTCTATGTTTATTCATGGGCATCATAATTCTTCAATAGTCAATTATTTTAAAATGTTAGCTGTTTCTTTGAAATGATTGAGGAAAAACCGATGAAATTCGAAATCCTAGAATGCCTCCCACAACGACCCGACGCTACCAACCCTCCCAAATATGTTACTTCCTTTGTTCGTGATATGATTTTTGAGATAATTTAATAGTTACACGCCATTCTTATTTACACCTACAGGTCAAGCCATTTTATACCTACAAGCCGTATCTTTTCTTTATCTACACGCCATGATAAGCTACTCTCACAATACATTTCAGACGCAATGTCCCTCACCCTAAACGCTTCACTACATGGCCCCTACACGCTAAGCCATTTAAGACTCTTAGTTCCATGCCTTTGACCCAAACACAAAGGTACACATCCCTTTAATGCCAAGCTACTTAAGCCTACACTCTGCTTAACCCTACATTTTACTTATCCTCTAAACGCATTTTTAGCGCATTTTCGAGATGTCGAAATCGCTATTGCCCCCGTTTTGTCCGTCTGTCTGTCATCACCATGATCACAGGATCCATAAGTCCTAGACCCATGATGTATATATGTTTTTTGTATGTCCTGACCTGCCATTGGTGCATCAACACTCAGTTACTCGATCCGTTAAAAAACCCCGTTAAAACTACCAAAAAACTTTGCGAATCGAGAGTTAACACTGGCACAAGGAACGGGCGCCATTGCCGGAAGTCGAATACATAGTTTTTCAAGCATTCAAGAGTGGTGTGAAATCGTGCTAAAGAATTAATTAGTGTTTTTTTTAGTTGACGTCATTAAAATATGTGTAAAAGTTTAGAGAGTTTTACTTCATCATTTGTGGTGACTTGTAGTTAGATTAAAGAGAAAATAAAAAATTATAAAATGTAAAGAAATGACTTTTAAATAAATTTTTTTCAGGTATATTCATTACACAAGAAAATTCATAAATATATGTCTAAAATCTAAACACAATTAGTGATAACTACATAATGCTGATATCTAACATAAGTACTGATACACAATACGAAAATGCGCTAACACGTCCTGAGTCCAAAAAGGGACCAGGCTTAACATGATTTTTTTTTCTTTTAGACATGTTTATGAAAGCATGATTCTCACTGACATGTATGCTTGTTGACTCCATAATTTTAACTACAGGTCAAATGTCCAGTCCTAATCAAGTCTGTTAAAATACATGTAGTGACATCAGACATGCTGATTTTAACGACATCCCTTTCCTGCTGTCAGGCAAGTGTTACATAATATCATATATCTTTTCTTTGTCCTGTCAACCAACATAGCTAGACTGTATTCATAAATTTTTACAAAAGAAATTACAGGCAACATGTTGTTTGTTTTAGTGTATCAACTTTTAAGTTCGATATTTTTTATGGTAATAATGTTAACTTGTTCTGTTTTTATCGTTCTAATAACAAGGATTTTGTGTTTGAGATAGTCGAAAAGGAGAATTCGAGATAGTTGGGCAGAAGAATTAGACATATGCAGAAAGAAGAATTAGGGATAGAAGTAAAGGAGGATTAGAGATCGACGGAAAGGAGAATTGGAGATAGACAGGAGAAATAAAGATAAACGGGTAAAATGCGACTTAACGTTCCCACCTCACATGGCCGCCATCTTTGTTCATATGCAACGTTAAAACGAAATTTGAAAATTCAAGTATTAAAATTCTAAAACTAAACCTAACCCCAACCCTAGATTAACAAACAAAAATTCTAAAACTAAACCTAAATAACTAAGGAAGATAACATAGAATTAATTACAGTATAAGCCTTTTTTGGAACGGCAAGTCGAATTTAGCCGATAAACGGAAAGAAGAATTCGGGGAGACGTACAACATTCGTATTTATATTTTCTATTAGTATTTTTATCGCACTGTTTGCTGATGTTGTTTGTGCTATTTCCGAATATTTCATTGTTATGTCCGGCAGAAATGATTTCAGATGCGTTTGAATTTGGGAGAGATGTCCAATTGTTCGAGGTTTTGGTGTAATTTCTATTTGACAAGTGTCCTGCTAAAATGGCTTGTGATAATTCTATATCATACTTATTAATGCTTGAGTGACGTAGATTGTCCTATGTCAATCAGATATGTTTCCAACTGATGTTGCTAGTTTTCTGTCTTTTTTATATATTTTTTACAACTACATTTACATTTTTTAAATTTATGATAACAATATAAGCAGGAAAGTCGGGGAAATTTTTTTAAAACTCTGATTGTATAATCTTTTACTGGCAATAATACAACAATTGCTAGAGAAAATATTCCGGGTGCTTCAGCCTTTGCTTGTCTACTGAATTTAAAAAATGGAGCAGGGTGTTCAACTAACTTTCGTGTTACGGCTTGCAGCAGCTTGAACACTTAAAGTCGTTAAAACTTAAAACATAATTCAATAACGCCAGGGTAATTAGATACGCTTGTTGACACTGAAATTCAAAGTCATTTTTTATTAGGATCCAAAAGTGTAGACAAGGATAGGCTTATAAAATTTGTTAATTCTAAGAATAAAGGCATTGGCAGTGGAATGAAACGTCATCGCCCACAAACTGTGATACGCAGACAATGTCTATTTTGATAGTCTATTTCATCATCGCTCCTTGCTCTGACATCAATAAAAACGTCAATGGAAATATGAGCCCATGCTGACTGAAGATTTTCTTAACAATGAAATGAAATATTACCTAGTATTCACATTCTACTACCCCTTCCCTTAAAATGTTATGCTTGCTCAACTCCCCTTTACCCCTTTAAATCACTTACCTGATACTTGGAGAGGAAAAATAAATCAGAAAACATAGAAAACCCAGGAATTATTTGCAAGAGGTACATTTCAGAACAAGTTATTTAAAGAAGACAAAATTTAAGAAAAGTTGTCAAATCATTTCTGCCCATAGTAAATTCGGACGCGATGTTCCTTCGTAATTTTTCTGCCCCAAATAAACCCAGCCGCAACAATTGTTACAACCAACTCCCGGCCAATATTAGCCATAACAAAACGGCGCCCGCCAAAAACAACTGTGTTATTGGTCCCCAAAAATAAAATATCCCGACAACAAAGCTGTCAAAAAAAGGCCCGAAAAAAATTGGGCTCAATAACAAAAGGGAACCCTGCAAATGGGCTCCCGACAAAAAGACTTGATCTCCCAGGGCCACAAACAAAGTGATCATTTGAGATTTCTAAGTAGACATGTAACAATACTTTTCTCGTATTGGAAAATTATTTTCAAAAAATATTCATGAGTTTAAAATTTGATTGGTAGAAAACTTTGGTTGGAAAATTGTTTCTAAGCATTTAAAATACTGAATTTTTTGTTTTTAAAATGTTTCCTAATGATATCATATCTAGGATACAGTTTATCCATAAAATATACAAGTGCTCCAGTGGGACACAACTATGACTATTTTTGACACAACGAGAGGTATATATAGATAACATTAAGGTTATAGCCCTATTTTCTGGGGCCTTATTGGTGGTGGTCATTCTTTAAGGGTCCACTTGGTTTAGCCCATTTTAAGGGCTCAATTATTTTAGGGGTCTTGTTTTTTTTTTTGGCCTTTGTTGGCCCAATTTGTCGGGGGGTGGGGTTGTCATAGGATAATGGAATATGCGCCTTGATAGCGAAGTCAATAGTGCGCTCGCCTCACAATCCGAGGGGCTTGGGATCGAGTCCACGCAAAGCCACATTAAGAATGATGACTGACTATCGCTTTAAAAAAGTTATCCACTGATCCGGAGAGGGAATGGGCACCGCCAATGTCTACCAAGCCCAGAGAAAGTTATAATGGAAACACTAGAACCTCTTACGACCACAAAGTTATTGGAAACACAAAAAATTATAAAATGCAAAAAATTTTGACCCTGCATCGGATCAACTTCCATGAACCCCATAAAGTTTTTTTTTAATCTCTTTGTGAGTAAATAGTATCTATAATATATGTTTGTAAAGAGAAGTGTGATTCTCTATCTCAGGTCTGACGGCTATTGGAATGCAAAGACGACCAAGGCAAATGTAAAAGTGAGATTGAATGTGGCTTGATTGTTGATGCAATTTCCCTTAGACATTGCCTTGATGCATTTGAATTTTTAAGGACCTCTAAATTTAAAGTTTTTAGGCTCATTCTAATAAATTTTTATTTTAATGTATTAAAAAAATTAAGAGGTCCTTAAAAAAATTGACAAAACGTGGAATTTCAACTTTTAGAAAAAATCCTTAAATCATTTTTGTGATATCTGTTAAAATTTTAATTTTTAAATTGTTTTAGTAGCATCCCGCGCTCTATTAATAAATTGTAAGAGCTTTCTGCACAGCTAGGAAAGTACAAACTAAATCACGCATAAAAATTAGCAAATCCAAGTAGGCAACGTTTGTATATTTAAACAAAAATAATTAAAGTTAACTTTAAAAAAAAAAAATTTTTTTAAAATTGTAGATCTATATGGGATTACATGTTTGTGTAGCCGTCTCAAGAAACATGGCACATACTAAAATTTAGACACAAAAATTAGGCCACACTTTCACACTTTTTAAACAATGAATGTCGTAGCTAGGGTTGGAGTCTACCGATACGGTAAATTTATTGTGTAGCCCAGATCACAGTACTGTGGATGTCTGGGTTGAGGCTAGGCACACGCTTAGCTAGTTTGAAATTCGCTTGCCGCGGAATTAGTTAGGTAAAAAGTCAATTACCTTAGAGCCCAAGAGGTTGAAGGTGAAGCATAGAGGTGGGCTTTTGTATTGATGACATGCGACGTTGTGTGTGTGAAATGATTGTCATCTTGTTTCCCAAAGAGTCAAACGTGGAGAAAGGGAACGTGGAACGTTAATACTTTAAAACTTTCCCTAATCATTTTATAAGCTTATCACTTACTTAAAATTTTTATACGTATTTCTTTGTAGGCTATTTTTTAAAATTATTTATGTTGGTGCGTGATATTATTGTAATGTCCTGCAATAAATTTTTTGAAATGATCAGTTTAAATTTAAAGTTTTTAGGCTCATTCGAATAAAATTTTATTTTAATGCAAGGAAAATAGTGGTATTTTCACACACACAAACACACACACACACACATGCACACACACACACACACACACATCGAGTTTATATAGTGAAAAATGGCCGAACCCGGAGATGGAGACGGATTTGTAAACATGGAGGGATTCCAGATGTGCCAGAACCGGAGCTATGATAAATATGTATATTTTATGGGTCTATCGGGCAGTAAGATTTGACCGGATTTATGACTTGAAATTCTGACGGAGCGAAAGGCGGAATTACAAACATTTCCGGATTCCGGATATTCCAAAAGGGAGATCCATTAAAACTACAAGACTAGACCTAACCACGAATAAACCGTGGAAAAGAGTAGGACGCAATAATCTCATATAAAGAAGGAGCGTCTGCAATGAATAAAAGAAGTTTTTGTATCCATAAACATATTCGTATGTATGTAAGTGTTTTTGTATGTATTTTTGCGTATGTAGTCTGTGTACATGTGTATATGTTTCTACGTATGAATGTATATATATATATGGGGCCGTCCATAAAGTACGTCATGCTATTTTTGACCATGTTTTACTCCCCCTACCCCTTGCACAAACTGTCACAAATCTCGGAAACGTCCTCCCCCCTCCAAAGTACGTCACACTTTCGTACAAAAATCTTTTTTAATTAACAAAATAATTAAAATGTAACATAAAAGACCGGACATCACACATGGCCAGACACCCCCTCCCCATGTCACAAACTACCACACTTTCTTACATCCCCTCCCCCTCTGGAGCGTGACGTACTTTCTGGACAGCCCCTATGTATAAATCTATGCATTAATGCGAGGATGAATATATGCATGCATGCATGTATTTATGTATGTGTGTGTGTATGTTAAATATTTCTTTTTATTATATTTGAAAGATACATTTTGCAATTCTAGTTATTGTGATGAAAGTATTGATGATTGTATTTGAGACTGTGTGGTTATAATTAGTTGATGTTTGTTTTTTCTTTGTAGTCATAGAAATAATCTGACACATTATTATTGTAGCATATATAAATCATTGTTACAAATATTTAATTTTAAAAAACAAAACCAATGTTTAGTAAATTATTGCATTTTTAAATTTGATCGTTTGATATTTTAAAACACGTCTCGGTAAAAGTATTAAAGGAATACCTTATTATATAAATACTATTAATTAAGCTTTCTCGACAGAGGCGTCAATAAGTGTTGCGTAATCTACTGTAATAAACTCAATATGTCACTTCATCGGACTATACCAATAAAACTCCTCCGATTTCCAGTGCCAAAGAAGAGGAATGTCATCCCTTGTGGTCACCACCACCAGACCACCAGCAACACTACTCTAATGACGCCTTACCTCTGCTTCTCACAACACACAGCATTTACAGAGTTTTAAAAAACTGTATAATCGGGTTATAGGTTAGTTGGTCAGTTGCGTAGGCTGATTTTTGTTTCCCCCTGTGCCTCTACTTAATTGGGTCGCCCCACCCCCTTTCCCTCGACTTCAGCAAAGGATGTCTGAAAAACCGGCGTTCGTGTGACTTGGCCGTTTATACCAACACAAACCCATGCCTTCAAAGACGTAATCCTTGCTTTATGAAACGAAACAACCGCCCTTATACACCAAAAACTCACTGTGCGTCAATGTGCACAGTGGGGGAAAATCAAGTAATTAAGCAATTTTTCAAATTAAGTAACGCCCCTGAAAGGTGTCAAACGTAATGGTCCTTACCTCCTCATTTCTCTGTATATCTAAACTCTACTATAAATAGTATTAATGTAAAAACAATTGTGAATATTACAGCAATACAAAAGTAAGTATTCTGTATTATTTTGTTTTTGAATGGTCTCTTTGTTTAATATCGAAAGTGTGATGGGGTGGATTTATTTTAGGGGAGACATTATTTTACAGGGTACAAGAGGATTTATTTTAATTGGGAGTAAAATATTTTCTCCGGTGGAGAGTTTGTTGTAAAATGGAATCTCCGGGGCGAGGATTTATTTTTTAACACCGGCTTTAGGGAATAGGAAGCCCTAGGTGAAGCGAATTTGGTGGCTCTAAATGTAATAGAAAAAGTATTCATAAATAAAGCAAAAAAGAAAATGTATTAAAAACTACTTATATTTATATCTAAAATCAACAAATACCTGAATCTATAAAAACATATTGGAGCGCTTGTCGTTAACCTTCAACAAAAATCAACATTTTTGTACTTAGGTGACAGCAAAGTCTGCAAATATTGTGAATAATCCAGAAACAAGAGAATAGTCGTTATCTCATTCAATTCATCTCTCCAACTGTTCAGGTCTTCTTGCGTCATAGTTGTTCTCAAATAGTTATTTAAAATTAATTTCAACTTAACTTGGAAAAATATTTTCCCGATGCAACAGTTATCAGAATTGTCATTGCTATACAAAGGGCTATAGCGACATTTTGAACATGAGAATTCAAATCATGATCATAAATAAAACCTAAAATATCAAGAGAAGACGACCCCGTGTCAGAAACAATGTCGGATATCAACATTAATTCAATGCATAAACATTGCGAATCAATAGCTTAACCGGGTACATCGGAGAGAGCAATATCCAAATCAATGCAACATTTTATCAAATCGTTTTGGTCGAATTCTGCAATTTTTTTATGTTGTGTAGTAATTCAAACAGACCAAAGTGACGTTCCATTTGCTCAAATAGTGCAGTCAATGACATGACTGCTTGATATAACGAATTTTTAATAAAAATGTATTCCATTTATTTTCCAATTTTAATTTGTCAATGATTCATATATGCTTTCATAGTCAAACTGTTTGTGAACTTTCCGTCGTCTCAAGTTGTGGCATCTGGCAAAGGGATTTCAACTTGGTTCTATCTCTTATTCTTGAGCCGATTCTCTGCACGAAATATGAGCGGACACAAATACATTCTCTTTGTATTTTTTTCATGAACTCGGTTGCACTATTTATACTTTCCCGTGCAATATCGACTGCATGTCTTTCCTCATAATTAATCGGCTGATCATATTCATGTGAAACATAAAATCGTAACAGATGTCTGAAGGTATCAAAACATTATTTATAAAAAAAAATTGTTTTGTCAATCCAGTTGCTTCGGTCCTTGATTTAGGATCGTGGACATTGTAAGACATTCAATCGTACACTGCTTCTATTTGATTAGGAACAGCTTTAACAGTATCAATGCTGCATTCCCAGCGTGTATCGGAAATGAGCTTTACTGTCAGATTTTTTGCACGAGTTTTCAAGATCTTCTATCGCTGTGTTTTAGCACCAAAGAAAACATACATTTGATGCAAAACTCCACAGAGTGTCGTTGCAACCACTAAAGATTTTCCTATGTATCAAAGAATTCGATTTAGGCTGGGACATTCCCATGGCACATAAAATGATTTCAGATTGAGTTTAAGTAGACTTTTTTGTACACCATGATTGAAGACTTTCATATTCTTGGCCTCTACAGTTCTGGAAACATAAATTCAGATCTTCAAGCTTTTTAAAGCATGCTTACACGAGACCTAAGCAAGTGCTGCCGTCAACAGCTGTGAATCCCACAAAATATTCATTGATTTCTACTGGCGTACTCACAATGTAGCATATTGGCAAAATCATAGTCATTTCCTATTCGTGACTATCATCAGGTGTACAGTCCAAAATGATGAAATAAAGGCGTTTAATGGAAGAGGGTAGAAAACCATCGTTCGGCTGACGCTAGAAAGTCGTTACGGTGATTGTTTTCCAGCGACAAATTTGATATTTTTAAATTAAATCAACATCAGAGACAATAACATATAATTAAAGGACTTAAAATAAACTTTTAAATGGTACAATTTTAATTTGCATACCATCTTTTTTATTATAGAAAAGAGTGAGTGAAAAGTAGCTATTTTGTAGCTCAGGGCGAAAAAACGCAATTTTCCGTCAGTTTGTAATACCTAATGAGACATGAGAAAATATTCTGACTTTGAAGAATAGCAAACAGTTAATGGTCTACACTTGCGTTTACTAACATTCTTATGTTAAATATCGTTACATTTGGTGATCACAGTCCCGAATACGTCATTAATTACTGCGGGGATTTAAATTTTAAAAAGTCTTTGGTGAATTTAAACACAAAATGGGGAATAAAGGTGGGTGGCTTTCTTCTTTTGGCCTAGAAACCAAAAAGATTATGTTTAATTGTTTTTTAAATCAATTTCTAAATATCTTGTTAGAGAACTGCTTCATGCTTAACTCACGGGTTTAAAATCTCAAAATGTGGAAATTATCGTAATTCTTTTTGTTTTTTAAATAATATTTTGTATTGTTTCCTTTTTTTT